>JAYMTF010004562.1:0-12963 GCA_036897485.1 Pelargonium nanum | reverse complement strand
GCATGGAGCAAGAATGTGAATGAGCTAGTGAGTACTCATGGCTATTCCCAGAATCAAATTATGCTCTGGAAATATCCAACCATGTCCAAGGTATATTTTATAGCTTAGCCGTTCAAGATTTCAAGTTGTTTCATATCCATTGATTGCACATTCTAAACCTTTCAATTTGGATTGTAATGAATAGGTTGCAACTCTAACTGGTCATAGTTTAAGAGTACTCTATCTTGCCATGTCACCTGATGGTCAGGTATTGTAATGTCATACACTCCTGCTTCTTAGTATATGTGCATATTTGAAAAAGTAATGCATTAGTTGAATTCATTTTGGGTTTTGTTGTTCCCTCCAGACAATAGTGACCGGAGCAGGAGATGAGACTCTACGGTTTTGGAATGTTTTCCCATCCATGAAAGCGCCGGTAAGCATGGCAACAATTTCTTCAATCAAGCCTCACTGGTTCTACTTGAAACCTAATTATTATACCTGTTTTCTGGTGTTTTCAGGCACCAGTCAAGGACACAGGTCTTTGGTCTCTTGGACGGACACATATTCGATGACAAACTCTATGCACATACAATTATGAAGCTAAATTATTGTGTACATGAATGAAGATACAAAAATACAGGGTGGATACATATGTTTTGCCTGGTTTTCTATCTTCTTGAGGAGAGAGACTAACTAGTGAGCTATTTTTTTTCTGTGAATGACAAAGATACAGAATGCATAGTGCAATTCATAAACAGAAACAAACATGGAAAGTTGCGGGAACAAAGTTGAATTTCAAGTTTGATATCATAAAAATATGTTTGTTCTGGCTTTGTTCCTAATCTGATTTAATTCTTCTGCTTATGGAAGTGCTGCAAACCTTGACAAATCAAATAGATCTCTCTCGATGAAGATCTTGTTGCTTTTGGCCTTAACCAGGATGTCTTTTTGAAGATTGGTTTGCAAATTTGTTTCAATTCTGCAAATGAAAAAACAAAAGTATAAGAATAACACAGCCACATCAATAATTTGTCTGCATAATTGGAATGAACACCAACCGACCTTGTATATCCTCGCTCTCTAGAACCTTAATAACGAGGTGACCTCCCGGCTTCAGTATTGCAATATTATCCCTCTGCATACTATCATTCTGTTGTGGTAAAGAAGCTCTTCCAACAGCCAAATCAAGTGCTCGCATTCCTAACTCAACTGATAAAGCTGCATCTCTAGTTGTGATTCCAGAAACTGGGGGACACATATCTGAGAGTATCACAGAAAACCCTTCCTCCTGCATAACATGCAAAGGACAAACATGATTCTCAAAGTCAAGAATCGTGAAGTACCATGCCTAGTTGGAAAAAACTGAGCTTCACAATGTTTTAGGTGACATTGAGCCAATATCTATCCAGCATATAAGCTATATTGCTTTGCCCAGCTATGGCCATTTGCTTATTGCACTCTCACTACGCTTCACAAAGGTAACATGGGATATATATTCTTACGGGCTATGGTTATAGCAGTCTTAGCTTCTACAGCCGAACGCTTGCACTTTACCATAAAACTTACAATCGCTTTGCAATAATAACTTAAATATCCATTGCTAACACACAATTCCAGTAAAGAACACTTCAATACCTTAGGAGAGAGTGCCCTAACTTGTTGTTTTGGGAGGTTCAGGACATCAGCGCAAACCGTTCGAACCCTTGCATCACAGTGAGAAGAAGGAACCTTAACCTTCTGTTCTGCAATATAAAAAAACATCACTCATTGAAAAGAAATGGCTGTGAATAATGACACATCACTACCTCAAGAAATTTCAGCTACTTAAAGTCTTAAACTGAGCAAACCCTTTACAGTTCCACTGCAAATTACAAAAGAACCAACAAGCTAAAACACACACACACACCTACCTTAACATCAATCCCCACAACAGCCCCACCATTTTCGATCGGACCCAAGCTCTGACAAGCCACCTGTATCAAAATCACAAAACCATGAATTGCCACTGAAATACAGAGAAATCAAACAAATTTAGGAGAAAAGGGTGATTTAGACCTGAAGCCAGGCACCAGGAGCACAGCCAAGATCAAGAACAGAAGAGCCTGGTGTTATGAGCTTGTGCTGCTTCTGAATCTGAAGGAGCTGTTTTCACATTATCAAAAGGGCTGAGGAATTAGGCATCACCGAGTTAAAAATGATGATCACTGAGAGGAAAAAGGTGAGAGCTTTGATTGAAACCTTGAAAGCAGAGCGAGCAACGTAGCCAAGGCGTAGAGCCTCTCTGTAGAAGAAATCTGGACCACTCATCACCTTCTCTGCTGTCTTTGTCTTCTTCACTTCAATTGTTCTTGTTCTTCAATTTCTTCTTCTATCTGCAACCTAAAACCCTAGGGCTTTGCCAAATTGGGGAAAAAAAGAAAATAATTGACAGACCCGGTTTGTGTCCGGGTCAGTTGTAAAAGTCGGTTCGGGTTCAGTAGTTTCTTTCTTTCTTTCACTCTTATTTTATTTTTAAATATAAATTTAAGTCTTCAACCACGTGGTTAGAGTTGGACACTAATTATTATTATTTTCCTTTTTAATTTTATGTAGAGTAAGAAATTCGTTCAACAAAAAAAATGTAGAGTAAGAAATCTTCTTTACAAGTCGAGTTTTTGTCGGGTTCATGTTATGTTGAAAATTAACGTGTGCAACAAGATGCAATATAAATACGACGTGTTTAGTGACTGTATAAAATGATTGAAAACGAACACAATATGTTCAACATTGTAACTAAATGGGTCGTATTAACATGACACTATACAACATGTTTTGAACAACACAATCCAAGTAGTTTGGCACGTTCCTCGAATTAATTGTAATTAAACTCTTAGTGCTAGTGTTGAGCTTGTCTTGCGTAAGTCTTTAGCCAACACATCAAAAATAAATCTCAAGGTAACATTGTTTCCCAAATACGAAGAATTAAATTATTTGATTTGAATGAATAAGTACATATGCACTTAAAATTGGCCTATAAAAGAATAGTATTAAAAAGAAAGGTTACTTGTACATGTAACCAACCACCTTATGATGGGTAATTTTGGGGACAACACAATCAATCACATGCTATAACGTGAATCAATCCAAGACGTAAAGCCAAATAGCAGAGTGAATCACAAGAAACGTGCACTATGTACTCAAATTTCAATTGAATCAAGGAAAAGAAAGAAAAACATTTGTGTTTTCTTAAGAGCTCTTCATTTATTTCATCAAAACATTTACAAAATGCCGGGAAAGAGAAATCCAGCAATGAATCAAGTGATCAGTGTCAGAATATTACACAAAATATGAATGAATTTGTACAATTGTTTCAGTTATCATTGTTGTTGCTGTTGTGGTTGTTTCATTTACCTGTCAACATAACTTGTAACTTCCTGTGGTTTTTACATGGTTGTTGTTGGAGCCACTATTTCAGCAGCAGCTTCTATGGTTTTCTGATGCTGATGCTTCCCATGTTGCTTGGCTTGGTGCTGGTGCTGGGACCAGTAACCATGAGCTGCCAACACTCGGTCCAAAACCTCCTGGGGCACCGGCTCTCCCCTTCTTTGTTGAGGGGCGATTTGTGCTGTGTGTACTAAAGTTTTCCATTTATCCTGCATCCATATACATACCCTCAAATTAATCACATGTACTCGAACAGATGATTCAAGACTCTACCCACCAAACAATTACGCAACAAGAGGTTAGCTATCATTTCAAGCACTACAAAGAGAGTGAGCCTTGACACAACCGTCACAAGTTTAAGTCAAGGAACAGCCTATCCATGTACTCCTGTCATCCAAATCATGTGGATGGTAACTTCCCATGCATTTGTGCAAAAGATAAAGTTCATTCCCCTCAAACAAATAGCTTCTGCAGGGAATCTCACCTTCAAGTCAACGTAAGTTCGATGGTCTGCATCCTCAAACGCACGCAATTTTACATCTCGCCATCTACACAGGATTAGAAGATCATTGTTAGTCTTGGTAATGTATGTAATCAGCAATGAATCTAATTGAAGTGTTTGCCTTTTGTGGGAGGGGAGGAGGGAATAAATAATCACAAGGACACGTGATGATTTTAGGATAAAGAATATCAAACCTTCCAGTTCCAAGTTGCTCAACTGCCTCAACCAGTGCTTCTACTTCTGTCACAGAGAAAGGTCTCCGGGTTCTCCGCTGTACAAGTTCAGACCGCCTAGGTTTCTGGTTTACAGGAACCACTGCCAGAGCCTCCGCACTCATGGCAGGGACGGGAACCAATGCTCTGGAATCCGGCATTGTGTCATACGTTAACATGTCAGTATGGGAGGAACCTGCTTCATGGTTACTTTCAAGCTGATCTACTTTGGCGGCCAAAGTCAGGGGTTGGTCAGGAAAGGCATCAGAAATCTCTAAATCTAAAACAGGGGCAGGAAGGGACCTGATGCAAACCCATATGATATTAGTTGTGGGGAGAAACCACAGAGAGTCCGCAAAATAGGCCAGCGGCTTTTGATTTGATAAAGCTAACATATAATAAAAAAATCTTAAACGCTGTAAAATAATCCAGCTATAGTCATACTACTCAAGGAAAGAGCCTTTATGAAAACAGGCAATTACCTAGTCACAAGTGGAGGGTCATCGCACAGTGATGGAAGAGGGGGACCCTCAGAGCACATAGGTGGAGCAACTTGCACGGCATTAGGCTCCAATGTAAAACCCAGACTATCCAGATTGTCTCTAGAAGAAATACCAGTCTGAAGTAAAGTTCTGTTGTCATCCCTAACCTTCTTTCCTTGGAGAACTACACCAACACGTAATCCACCTCCTAGTATGGCAGTCACTGCCTCCATAACTGTCCTCTATAGACAAACAATATAAATGATGGGATTAGACCTTCAAGCATTCCCTCAATTCTCATGTCCACTGTACTAAGCAAAATGAATCTTGACAACAAAATAACAGTGAAGGTTGCATAGTATACCTTCAAAGAACCAACAGTAGTTGTTTCTGGGACCTCAATGAAAAGTTCTGGTACCTTGAAGGACTTGATACTGAATTTCACTGTACAAAGTAAAATAGTACACTTAAGAACCTCTGGAATTCAATACCACAATCAAATTCCAAAGTAACAATTTAACAATAGCAAACAACTCTTACCATGAGAATCCTTGGAGCGAAAGGATGTCTGGTGTCCAATGACTGAAGATGATATTGCTGCAGAACATAACAGGTAGTCTTTAAAGAGAAGTATCAAACATTGTAAGCAAAAAAATTGCAAAGGCAAAGAAACAGTCATGAAGTGATAAGGACGAGAAGAAAACCTCCATGGTATGTTGCAGCTGAGTTGCTTTTGTCACCATTTACTCCTTTCTCAGGTGAATTAGAAACACTTTCGCTGCTAAATCCACCATCAGAAGTCACTACTGAGCTTCTATCGAACAATTTTCTTCTCTTATAAACCATGTCATGCTGACGCCTTTCACGGTGGTAAAAGGTTTTCCGTTTGCGATAAACAGACTTCATCCCCCCGTCTAAACAAGGTAACACAGTGAACTTCAGTAGAAATAAAATAATGCACTAAAACTAATTATTATAGCAGACATAGCAAAATCAAACATCAAAGCAAGCACTTACCAGTTTTGGACATTTCACAATCCTTCAATTTTGGAGCTATTTTCCAGTATTTGGATGTCAGCAATTTCCTTATTCTTCGGTCTCCAATGCGTGATGGTGGCCTAGAAGACTTCATTCTGCTGAGAGGTTTACTATACCTACTAAAATTTTCTTCATCATCTCTATTACCTAAACTAACATCATTCCTATGCCTGGAAAAGAGAGTAGGAGGAGGGTCCATGCACAAAGGCAGTTTGACATTGCTGTTTGAATTGATCAAATCGGGAGATTTCTCTGATATTTCCATTTGATCCTTTGAACTGCGTGCATGAGTCATGGTCATATCTCCATTCTCTTCAGCCCCAGTATTTTGCTGTCTTCCAATTCCAATATCTACGGCACCAATGAAAGATTCCCCATAATCAGGGGAACCCACCTCTACTTTACACATAGAATTCTCAAATGGAGTCGAGCTATTGCTAATTTCAGACTTCAAGCCACCACTGACTCTATCAGAGCAACCAGAGCTTGCATGAATAGAAGCACCCGTTGAAAGAGCATTGCTCTCAGCATGCTGGAATTCCTCCAGGACAAACTTTTGATCACTATTTTGAGAGGCAACGTCAAAAGCCAAAACATTATGTTCACTGGTTCCCTGATTAATGCACTCTACTTTTATAGGTTTAACTTCTTCTTGCTCCTGCTTAATAACATTTTTACCAATGGTAGGCAAATCTTTCCGTTCAGACGCATTACTAGAAGTAGAACTTTCGCTCTCCTGTAGTAACTTTCCAGCTATAGAAGCCAACAATTCAAATGCACACATTTGACTGCTCTCAACCACCTTCTTATGTGGACTTCTCTTCTGGAAGAACAATAACAGATAAGGAAATTCAGCACCATCATAAAAATGAAAAAAAGGGTGCAATCCTGAAACTGCTGGAAGCTTACTCTAATAGATCTAGGAGCACGGGGTATGCAGGGAACCTGGAAGCCATGAGATCCATAATCTAGCCTCTTTCTCATCACCATATCTCAGTCATACATGACAATAACAATCTTTCCAGCTATTAAGAAGTAATAGCACAGCCCAGATCCACGTCACTGTCACCAAATCCAAAATCCCATTTATCAGTGGTTCAGTGTAACAGATTAATTGTGACTGCATATCGTACAAACAGTCAAGATCATATCAAATCAATCAACAAATAACCAACAAATTTATATGACATCTAGCCACTATATGAACACAATGAAGAAATTCTGCTATTACATAAAATAATTCTAAGAAACGGTACTTCATATGCCATTTACTTATGCAAATAGACTCAAAACAAATCCCATATCTGGAATTTTACCAGCATAACATGCTTTAGGCTGAATAAAATACAAGTGAACCAATACGGGTTTCCACAGAAGGTATGAAACAAGCCAAACTCTGCTCAGTCTAATTAGAGATGCAAATATATCTGTTAACAGGTAACGATCAACTACTATTTCTGCAAATATAAAATTTGAATTATGTCTCTGTTCACTTCTACAATTTGATCAATCTATAGCAACCAAACATATATGTAGAGGTTCAAAACCCAGAAAACATGATACTACCATGAATACATTGGCATGACAAGCCCAAGACTAAAATGGATGATCCTTGTAAGAAGATGAGTTCACCAGAAGTCTTGTAACTAATTCAGATCCCAAACCCCAATTTTTAGATCAAATCATCATAACAAAACAAAAAAATGGATGAAAAAAACCAAGGCTGCTTTAGAGTAACATGAGATTGTGATGTACAAGTTGGAAATGGAGACCCAATTCTCATTTCCATAATTAGTGAACTCGTCAAATTAATTGGATAAAGATGAACCTCAACCACCAAAGATTCAAAAAAATCTAAAAGTAAAATCCAATTTTCTCATGATCCAAACAAAACAAGTACTACAAAGTACAAACCCGATCACTTATAATCCATTTGCAACTAATCTGAATCCATAAACTCCCAAACTGACAGAGCCAGCACCATCGAAGATTCTCGAATCTCAAAGCACCAAAACCCAATTCCGAGCAACCAGATCAAACTCAACCACCGCGATCGGATCGCGATCCCATTCGGAATCAGAAGTAACCCAATTCCACAAAACGTAATTACTCAAAAACCCACCAATCCATCAAGCTCAGGCAAGAAAAAAATCACGAAAACAAATCCGAAATTCAGAACAGCAGAGGTCAACAAAAATTCAAACCAAAACCATTTTCCCGACAAAACCCAGAACCCCAACGAGATCACACCCCAGAAAGCGTCGAATTCCACACGACAAAGTCGCAACAGAAAGGGAGAGAAATTTTATATAAAAAAAACTCACCTGTGAAAGACGATCAGCGATCCAACCAACACTCAAATTTGTTTTGTACAGGTATCAATTATACAATGTTTCACGCGACAGTTTTTGGATATCACAAGAGAGAGAGATCGGAGAGAATGAGAAGTGAAATGAAATGAAATGCAAATACAGAATGAAACAGAGAGATCTATTGGGAATTTGAAGTTTTTTTTAATTTCTGCTTTGTGTGTGTGGACAGGACAAAAACCCAACAATAACTCACGATAAAAACCCACCAAAACAGTCCTTAAACCCATTGTACGATACGGAGTAGTGGTATATAAGTTTAGATCACAAAACCGGATCGGCCGGTAATTACCCGCTCGCGAACCTTCTGTAGCCAGTTTCCCAAAAACCCTGTGGTTTCTCTGAACCACCTCGCTCGCTTAAGCCCTTGTTTTCAGAATTTTTTTATGTATTAATTTGTTTTTGAAGATAGGTTTGGCCACGTGGATACCTCTCCCTCAACTGTACGTAACATCTGTCATTTTGTCAGATTTCATATTTTTAGGATAAGGAAAGAGATTGGACCAAATTTTATTACTCCAGAATATACCTTACATTTGGTCCATTTTTTTCTCAATTTTATTTTATTCTTTAAAAAATGTTATTTGTCCCAAAAAAAATTTTGTACAAAATAGCATGGCAGTAGACGTGACATGCATTTATTTTATATTTCTGTGATTTAAAAATAAGTTTAAATAATAAAAACTCGACATATATGAGACCACCACCTTCTAATGAATTTCTGGCACGGATCGCCCGGTTTATAAAACATGACGTACACGTGACATGTCAACTTATCAATGAATTAAATGATGTGTCATCTCTCATTGTTTGACACATACTTTGTACAAGTATTTTTGTACAAAATTTGAGACATATAGCATTACTCTTATTCTTTATACTACTTTTTCTCTCTAATTTAGTTGTTTCTTCTGATTTCAAGTTTATTATCGCAAAATTTAAAATACTAAAAATGTCATTCAATTAACATATTTCAATTAAACAGTCTAATCTCTTTCCACTTAGAGGACATTTTTGTAGGTAACTTTTAATTTATGGTTCATTTCAACTACAATAAATAACTTATATATGCAAATATAATGTTAGTTTATGTTTAATACGTATAATATTTCAGTGCTTTTGTTGGAAGTGTAACTAGCACGAAAGTAATAAATTAATAAACATTGTTTTGTTGTAGTCTTAATAATAAACCGAGTTACAGAACACCAGGAGCTCTCCTCTTTATGCATAATCATAAGCACTTGATGTAAGCTATTTACGCATTCTTTTCCAGTAACTCAGTTTTATCTGCAGAGTTATTAATAAACTTATAATATTGATATTATAAGATCATATTAAATTTTTCATGAATGAAAGTATCTATTGTTGATAAAAAAACACTTTAAGATACTATGTACAATTACAACCTCCTTATGTTACTTGAAGTACAATTTGATATATGTGGTACTCTAAAGCTTTCTAAAATCTCTAACTTACATGATCGAGGGTTTTAAGTATGTAGTACAAACTAATCATATGTAATTACATTATAGAGAAATCAAGTTGTTTGAACAGTGAGTAGATATTTTAATATGGTTGGTAGGAAGTGAAATGAAGCCACCATACCCACTGGGTGTGGCGCAGTTGGTGCGTTGGGGCTGCGTGAGTGGGAAGAGCTTTTTTTCTTTTTTTATTTATAAAAGTTGAGCTACACAACAGGGGGTAGCTCTCCCCTTTTAACCCCACCCCACCCGACGCAATAAGATTTGAACCCACGACCTCCTACGTGGAGATGTGTGTCTTGACCATTGCGCCACCCCCTAGGAGGCGTGGGAAGAGCTCTTGAGTTCGATCCCCACTCAACACACCTGTGATGGAGAGGTGAGAAATTCTTAGTCCTGTGACCAAGTCTCGAATGTGTATTAGTCTGGGTATGGTCAAATGGCTTAAAGGTGAGTGAGATAGCATGAGTTTCTCGTCATCCCATTAATTAATTATAAAATATAAAGCAGATGGCTTAGCAGTAGTAGTTGGTGTAGCTTCTTCTTCCTTGCCTTGGGATCTAACTCAGATTCAAGAGGTTTGGTTACTTAACTCACACCCCACCTCCATAAATATTACTATCATTTTATATTCAAATACATATAAGTCAATAACTTAAATCATTTAATTGGTATTTAACCAGTTAATAGAATCCAATATACTTGAAAATCTTAAATAAAACAAGTCTCCATACTTTATGCCGAACACATAAATATAAGTTTTATTTAATTAAAATAGAGTATTCTTTTTTGTTTTTATTTAAAAAATGATGGTATATTGGTATCTGCTTGAAAAGGATATTCTATTTCATCAACAAACAAATTCTATGTTATTTCAAACTCTTTTTCTCATACATGTGAAGCTAGTAGAGCTATTATTTCACATCAAAAATCAATTATCGAAAAAACATTTAATTATTAAAATGGATATGTTGTAGAACTTTTATTTGATAATGAGATCCACCACCAACCACAACCAGCAATCTTGGTAGATGGATCCAACCAACTGATTACTGATTAGTATTAAATTATTAATATTAGGACACGAAGTTGACTGACGCTGTTTTCATTTATCCAGTCAGCATGCCTACGTGGCACCGTAACATATTGTTTTCTTTTAATTTTAATGCCAATAATAATATAAAATTTAAAAATATGTGGCGTGTGGAAGCATTGAAGGTATCGAAACGAGTGGCCCAGAAAAGTCGTTTCCCGGTAAATCCCGTGAAAAACTATATGCTCTTACAACCGGGTCGAACCAGATTATTATCTCCGTTTCGCGCCACGTGTATAATCAGCCGGTCACTCACCTACACCTGCCGGTTTCCTTTGGGCTGAAGGTTTAGTTGTGCACTCAACTGTTTTTCTACTTGCGTCTCAATTTCAAAATCCTGTTAGCTTTATCTAATCATTCTCTGGTTATACATAATTATTAATGTTTTTTTTTACGATATTAATGTAAGTTATGTACTTCTAAACTTATGTGAAGTACAACAAATTCGTAAACAAAAATTGTAAATATATTCCAACTTTTATTTCTCCATTTTCATTTAATTTGGTTTCTTGAAAATCAGAACCTTCCTATGTTGCAACTGTGTTTAGTCAAATAAGTTGAAATTGGGTTGTTTGGGATTAGAACTTTGATTTTTCATTTTCAACCTAATTATTAATTTATAATGTTTAACCTATTCTTTAATAAACTCATCCAAACGGTATTTTAAGTGACCAATGACTTATTCCAAATTTAGAACACTTCCTCCATGCCAAACTCATGGGAAAAGAAATTAGGAGCAAATAATTAAGAGTTTATTAAATAATAAGTTAACTTGCTTTATGTCCTACCTAATCATATTTTATTGACACTGACTTCACATCAACTCGAGAATGTTAAGCTAACTAACAACTTTAAATTAATTGCATTGATTAATAAAAACCCAACAAGTACTTAATTAATTTCAGCATTACTGTCTAATTAATATCCTAGTACATCATAATGCAATTGGTATGTTGATCTATCTGAGTTTCGACATTTTTCATGTTCTCTAGTGAACCGTAAGAGTGTACATAATAAAGCAATTATTAGGATTTGTGAACATAAATGGATTTGGTCCCCAGTTTGAGACAATGATCTATGGAGGGAATAGAGATCTTTGGGTGAGGTTAATCATGAATGCAATAAATATTTCAAAGTTGAGAAAAAAATTCATCAATCAATTAGCGTTCTTTTGAAGAGTAACCATACCAAGTCAAGTTTTTGCCGACAAGGATAAAATCATTGAAAAATTAAGAGTCTTGGGGTGTGTGTATATATATAGTGTTACATGAAAAATTATAAATCTATTAAACGAATGATTACGTGACATGTGATGCTCAAGCGCTACACCAAATCGTCCAGCGACAACAAAATTGCACCCCCGTGGACTTGCTACCGGAACGTTCGCTCCCAGAACCAAGATGCATGACCATGGCTACCAAATAGGTGCCAATAAAAATGGAGCATTTAGTCACCGATGAAGGTAATTATGCTTAGTCAGAAAACAGCCACACAACACAGCATGTGATTATTTGTTAATGTGTCAAGCTTGGCCAGCTAATCCACACCCATACACACATGATCATATTGAAGAAGATGACGAGTATAGGGCACTACTTTTTTTAATTATCATATTTAAAGCACTATGCGACTTGGCTATTTTTAGAATATTAAAATTCTAATTTCTTACATATTTATATTTCTCACACCCACATGGACCTTACATCATTTTTTATGTAGTCCAATAATAGCACAAATATGATCGATGTTGCCAAAATGTAGAAACAAACAATTTTGGTTATTGTGATATAATAGATACATTATATGTATATGTTGAAGCCTTCAAATATGTCACAACTATGTATATCACGTCTCTATTTCAATCATTGATTCATCAAATCTAAGGTTGAATGTTGTTAAATTATGTTAGCATTGGGCTAATGGGTCCATGCGAATAACTTGTGGGCCTTTACAGAATTGGGCTCAATGAATCCATGTGGCCCATTAAATAGAACTATTAATTTTCTTTCTAATTTAGGTTACAACTATATCAATCAACAAATTTGTTTAAACCTTTCAAGTCAAATTTCTACTCATTACATTTATTTAATGCTCCAGAACTTTCCTTGAGTACAATTGAAGAGCAATTTGGGGAGCAAGTAGAGATGGGTAGACTTAAATAAATGTGGTACAACTTTACATGTGCTAAAGGGATAAATGATAAACAGTTAATGAATATTTGGAGACCTATATAAGCTATTTCAGCAGCTATGCATCAAATCATTTAGGGAGGTCCCAAAATTCATAAATGAAGTTTTGATTTTGTTACTGTTTAGTAGCCACTCCCAATTCAGAGCTTTTGATCCACAAATTCACACACGCATCTACTATAATTTATAATA
>JAYMTF010004561.1:0-12964 GCA_036897485.1 Pelargonium nanum | reverse complement strand
GTACGCAAGAACTGGGCAAGTTCAAGAGCTTTCATAGAATCCTTGTGAGCTGATGAGAGTACCAAAGTCCCTACGAACACCACACGATTAGTAATTTTATAAACCCAACCACGTTTATTTTGTGTCGTGACACGGCCCATTTAGTTTTCATGTCGTGTCAACAAAAAATCGTTGTCCATTATCGACAAATCAAGCCGATCCGAGTGGTAGTTAATCTTGTAGCATATACACTTGTGTTTTCCTTTCTTGTATGAGTACTTATAATTTACACACTATGACTCAATAAATTATTCCACTATTTGCACATTTATTTCAATTTCATCTTCATCAACGGATAACGAGGACCTAGTTAATGTACGAGCCACGTAGTTTATGCAAGTTTAACAATAAAAAAATTTCAATAGAAATGAACATTTTCCAAAAATACATATATATATCCCAGCAACATGTTTGAATTTGATAGGTTTGGTTTGGTCAGTTGGTTTGTCATGATCAAACCTAGCTTGTTGGCAGTGACTCTCAAACAGTTTATGGGGATTTCCTGTTTTCACTTCATTTAACACCAAAATGAAATTCAACATTACTTATCTGCAAGCTTTGGCCATCTCCAATCTTACAAGTCAAAATCATGTGTTTTCTCCACAAGGTGTAAACCTAATGGTGCACTACCAAAATGGTAATAAGAAATAGGCTTTTTCATGTGTAAATAGATAAATTTTAAATTATATAGTGTGCTAGAAAATCACAAGACATGTAAAAAGTACAAAATGGAAGGACAAGGGTTTCAACCTTAAACGATTCCAGATCCGCCATATTTGCATCCCTCCGTGTAAAGCAATTCGATTTTCAACCGGGCAGGACAGCTTCTATACATGAATTGGATTATTGGCGTATGTCAAAGACGAAACAAACCCGTTCTCAAAGCTGCTTCCTTCCGTGGATCCCTCCTAGCTCTTTGGTCTTTCCTCGATATATGTACTTTCCCAAACAAACTTCATGATTGCCAATAGTATTCACGGCAAAATCCTTCCTTATAACTATACCTCTGTGCAGAGCGAACTAAAACATTATGAATCATATGCTACTCAATGGCTCGTCCATCGTTTCCAAACACTCTTCGGGGTTGGCATAGAAGTAATCCTCTTCCTTTGGCTTGTCTGGAATAATCAACCGCTTTGTGGGGTTGCCCATACGATCTGCATGAGCTTCCTTCACAGCAACAGAAAATTCATCCCACCCCAATAATCCGGTATTGTATTTATCTATGAGGTCAACTAGAAGCCTTCTGTCAGGTACAATTGTCTTCCTATACCCAAGAAATCTGAAACAATGCCAACACAAAATTGTAAACCACCTTCAGAGGGCAGAGAGCGGCATATACATAAAAATGGGACAAACATACAACTGCATGCACCGTGTTTTCTAACAAATATCCAACACCTTCACTTACAATAACTATCAACATTGACGATACTAAACTGACCAGATAATGGTTTTAAGCTTGTTGATTGGTTTCAAATAAAAGTTAAAGGAAAAAGGTTAATGAAGTAAATATTTAAAAATAAAATAAACAAGCAATCTGACCAAAAGGAAAACATTAATAACTCAAAATATGATCTTGAAAGAGTGGAGCTAAAACAATGTAGGATAAGCTTTTAGTTAGTAAGTAATGCTCACATACTCCCTCAATCCCAAAATGAGTGTCCTTATTTCTATTTTGAGAAAAGTTATGGAGATGTTCCGGGATTGGCCTTAGTAAAATGGGTTGGGAATACCTAATAAGGAGTGCTCTTGAGTAGTTTGCTTATGCATTTAAAGATAGTTAGTGTGGTATATTTACTCTTGTATCCTCATGATCACGTGTTAAGGGATACTAACTAATTTATTATAAGGATATTATTGACAATTCATGCATAACTAATTTTGGGACAGAGGGAGTATTTGCTTTAACAAGAATATTGGGGAAATTTTAAAATAAGTTGAATAAATTATTCGGTATGTATAGTCTCACTTTGCATTCCCTCAACTTTTCTAAAAATTGGACATAGCTTCATACTGATTGATTGGCCAATCATACACCATCAGTTCTAACTTTTAATGTAATTAGAACTTAATGAGTCGCCAAACAGTACCTGCGATGACCTTCAACAACTTTGGCCATGTTTCCATCATATGTAGGAATAAATATATCACTCTCTAGGGAAACAAGATAATCCAATGCTGCCATCTGGGACGAGTGATTCTGGAAAAACCTAAGATCTGAAGGTTCCAACAGTGTTTCCTTCCTTACCTGTTTTAGCAAACATAAGAAACTGTAAGCTTATGCAAAAACAATATCGTGCCCCAGAATTCAATAAGTTGGCCTCAAATATCATCCACTAACCAAATTGGGATAAGCCTCAGCAAGACTGGCCATTCTCCGATCACCACCGTATATCTCACCAGCTGCAATATAAATCTGAATACTTCTATCAATGTCAAGTGCCCTAAGCATGAGAGCTGTTTCTTCTGGTGTTAATGGGCACAAGCCATCTCTCCTCTTCAACTCAGAGTTTATGATTTTCTCTTTCCACCAAGGATAAGCATATCTGTGAAGACATGATAACTATGAAACACTGTGGGTCGAAATTAAACTATAGAGAAGGTAACGTTTACGTGAAATGAATTAGTAATGGAAGATGTATAATTATACTAACCTCATTCTTGTTAACTCTTCTACCTCCTCATTGTTGCAGCCTTGAGTACAACCAGAAAATGCCAACATGTCCATTTCATACCTAAGATGAAGTACTAGAAATGGACCATTTTGCCTTAGAAGCTTAATAACCCTTCTACCCAACTCCTCTATTTGAGGAGTAAATCTCAAGGCACTAAAATTCACTCGGCAACGCAGTTTCTGAAGCTCCAAAGGTTGGCCATTGTTGGCAAGTCGAGTGTCGGTTCTATTCAAATGTACAACTTTGTACTTCTGAATCAGAGGAAGAATCTGTACATCAAACCCCCCAAAAAACGCTTAATATGCAAGCATATAACAGAAAGTTGCAATCATTGGTTTAAATAGTTTCCATGCAACAAAACTAGCCTCCGTCCAGCTAAAGGTAGTTTTGAGATTTAGCTGTGCAAAAATAGTCGAAACTACTTGACATCACAGGTAAAAACTAAAAATAATAATAACGTTTCAAATGTTTCTCCAACTACGCATGCATATCATATTTGATTTTCCAACAACTTTTCAAATCCCCATTGATCCTTATTCTATTCTATCTAATGATTAAGTGTTCTAAAGTCTATCTTTTAATAAAATATAACCTATAATTCAACTTCCATTTAATCTCATATTTTGTACATGCATTCAATTAATAGAGTAAGGCATGTGTGAAAGGCGATACCAAATTGAAGTTAAATAAAAATGTTTTTGGGCATGGGTGATGATACCTAGTAGCATAAGCATCAATGGTGATTTAAAAAAACAGTTAAATGATAAGGTATGCTATGCGTGTGTAAGTGAGTGACTATTTAAAAAACCATCTTTCATGAACGGACCTGATGATGATAGTAAGATATATCTGACCAACTAATTGGTGGCATTGTATAAAACATCCCCCGTTCAACTCTTTTCTTGAGCTTAAATGGCAGCTCTTTCAGTATTCGAACCTCATCTCTCAAGGATGTAATGAAATGGTCCACGTCAAATATATCCTGGAATTCACTGCCATATTGAACGAAACATATTCATGAGTAAGTCTAGTAAACTGATCCAAAGATAAGGAGAAGATTAGTCAGCAACATTCTGCATTTACATATATAATATAAAACATAAAGAACGTACCTAGGATCAGCCCAGAAGGATGTTTTATCCAGCTCAGGGACAATCAATGTGACATTTAGATATCTTGCAATCGCAACCATGTCGCATATCTGTAAAGGATTAACATAATATCAATACAACAACTAAACACATCCTCTAATGGTGCGTTTGGGAAGCATATTTCATTTTATGCTGGATTTGAGCCAAATCAAGTGTTTGGATGACCTTAAAATTTGGATTTGACTCAAATCCATTAACATTCCAAACATGCATACAACATGAGATTTCAAATGACAACTCTTACCTTGTCATTTGAAATTCAACAGATTTCCCAAACGTTATATTTGTACTTGAAATACAACATTTCAAATCCATGTTCACAAACGCAACCTAAAAGAAGAAAGAGGAAACCGTATATTCCACTTACCGCTGCTCTCATTTGATTCAGTCCTCCGTTGCAGGAAACCATCAAGTAACCATTATTCTTGTAATACCCTAACAGCACATTATTTCAAATGAAATGTGAGATTGATAATGGTCAAACACCAACACCTATGCTACAACATCACTTCATTAAACTACACACATTACTCCTATGCTATTGCAGTAGATAGGAACTCAAATTCCCAATTCCAAAAACATCCAATTCAATAAGAATGAGGAGAATACAAAAGCTCACTCTTGGGAGGCAGAGGCGGCGCCTGGACCGCCGCAGGCAACTTATCCTCCAAAACCTTAGCAGCCAATTCCTGTGAGAAGCAAGAGGGCCAACCCTTCAAAACTCTAGGCCCCCACAAATCTCCGACCGCCGTCAATTGCACGATGCAAGTCCACAGCAACACCGACGTGGTGGCTCTTATTATCCACAGCTTAATCCTCCACCGAGACGACGACACCATCATCGAATTCTTCAGCTTCTGCACCTTGCTCTCCTTCACTCCCATTTTCTTCGGTCTCACTCACATTCCCAATTCGCAATGGGCTTCGATTTCGATCAATGTAGGACCAGAAACGGCAGCTGAGAGGCCATCATACCAACAACCACACTGATAAAACAAACCCAGAAAGCGACTTTCCTTTGTCGAATCTTCAACGCAGCTTAAAATAGACCAAATGGCGCAAAACCCAACTCCCGAATTCACAGATTCTTCCCAAACAGCAAGACCCAGAATCGCAATTCCAATCACATTACCGAAAGATCCAATTTTTGCGAGCAAAAACGCGAACCCAATTCACAGATCCGAGAGGGAGTGTGGAGATGAAGCAAAAGACGAGAGAAGGCAACGACCACCGCTGGTGCTGGTGCTGATCCGATCCAACTGGGTTTTAACCTAACCATGGTTTGTGATTTGACCAACCAATAAATGCGAGCCAGCTACGATCAGATACGGCTGGACCCACTGCAATTAAAATGCGTCATACGTGTCTGCCATTCCGTCCTTGGATCTGGACACGTGTCGCCGTGGATCGGACGTTCCTTTTTGTGGTTCCTACTGTGCGGAAACACGTCCACTGCGTGTCGAGCCGCCGACAATATATCGCGATACTTTTCGCTGTATCGCTTCGCGGATCCTAACTTTATTTCTAGCGATGGGATCAAACTTTATTACTAACCAATGTTATTTACAAAGGATGAGCTAAGAGTTGTATACTAAGTTTGTGACACATTATTTAACATTTGGTTTTGGAGATCATCTATGTGGTGTTAGTGGTGTTGTTGTTATGAACTTGATCATCACCACCATATTTTGCCCTCTTGCTTGTTACCATGATTATGATCTACACTGAATTCACATTTTATATTTTATGTCTTCTCGATGTATTTGAATGCGTCTTCTTCACTATTTGCATTCAATTTAGTGAACTTGACTTCTGAAATAATCATAATTGGAGGCGTTTTGAATGTGCGGTTAGAGAATCTAGTGACTTTCCCCTTATCTAAGCTTCTATTTCAGTTAGCAACCTTAAACTAATTTTTCCAACTTTTGACTACCCTGTGATTTGGAGAGTTCATTCTGTCACTAACACCGTTAACTATAGTGTAAAATGACGAATTTACCCTTCTTCTCCAGACAAACTCTAACTCTCTCTCTCTCGCTCGCTCTCACTCTGCAAAAATCCAAAATCCCAATTCTCTCAAACCCACCATGAATTAGCAACAGCTCGCAACCAATCTCCCCCAAAACCCACCAACCCAAAATCGTAAATTTCCAATGGTACGTCTTTGTGTGGAAGATTAAGAAGAAAAAGAGGAAATTGGGTGGTGGGTGTGATGAGAATGTAAATGTTTTCTTAGATTTGAATTTTCTTAAAGATTATTTATGTGGTATGGATTTTGATTTGGTTCATTTTGATTTTAATTTTAATTTTGTTCATTTTGTATTTGATTGGGATTTGGTTATTTGGTTTGAGATTAATTTAGTTACAAATCCGAGTTTATGAATTTTCCGGCGAGTTCATGAAGTTTCCGCTGAGTTCATGAAGTCTCCAACGAGTTCATGAATTTTCCGGCAAGTACATGAAGTTTCCGGTGAGTCTATTAATTTACCGGCAAACTTAGGTTGAAGAAGAAGGGTAAAGTAAAGGGTATTTTAGAATTTTTTTAAAAAAATAATAATCATGTGCTGGGCACATGACCAAATAGTGACATTTTTCGTCAAATATAATTGACGGAATGAACTCTCCAGACCATAGGGTAGTCAAAAGTTGAAAAAATTAGTTCAAAGGTGCCGACTGAAATAGAAGCTTACCATAAGGGGTCCATCTGTAATTACCCCTAAGAATAAAATAAGGGCAATTTGGGTATTAACAGAAACTAACAAGTCACATGATGTTCATGCGATGAAAAATGGACATTTTCTGTCACATTTAACTGACCAAACGGGTCTAAAAATTTAATAGGGGTCGAATTCTTGCAATTATTGTTCAATGTATATGTTTGCTTTAAGTGACGTTTGAAGGGGTATATGCAACTACCTTTTCATTATATGTTATATCATGCTCTTTGTTTATTTACGCATGTGTTAGTTTGTGGCAAGTGCTAAAAATGGGGAGTAATTGAAGTAGCAATGAGATTTAGGCTTATTGCTAAAAAATCAGCCTTGAACGTTGCGGACAATCATTCTAGCTAACGAGGTTGATGCTGAGTGGCCAGACGTTCTACCAATTTTGAGAAGTGACCATCACGACAACCTGACCAGTGTCGCGACGTTGGTCCCATTTCAAACGAGTCTCTGTCAATATTTAATGTTGAGCATCGTGACGTTGGTCCCATTTCAAGTGAGTCTCTGTTAATATTTAATGTTGATCATCGTGACGTCCAAACAGTGCACGGGGATTTAGGACCATCACAAGAATTGATAGCCATGTGAAAGGGAGCTCTAAGATTCGAGCGAGAAGGAGATCCAAAACTCACACTCTTCGTAAGAAATTATCGTGTCATGTACCGCATTCACATCTATGCAACATAATGCATTTGGTAAGTTTGCTTCAAGATTTGTCTTTTTTTAAGTCATGCTCCGAATTATAGAGTAATGGTTATGGTTCAGGGAACATAACACACACAATATATCAACAAAATTACAATAGTGGTAATGAAACATCGCATAATGGGATGCATAAAAAAACAGCAAAAAGATAACACTATGGTGTTTGTCAGGAAATCTGTGCATCCCAACAAATCAAAATACAGTAAATGTACAATCAATTTGGTTAAACCGACCCGGGTGAGTTGTTCATAAACCAGGAGAATAGAAGAATAAATCTCCCAGATATGTAAATTAATACCCAAAATGAATAAATTAATTTAAGGGAAAAAAAAAGAATATGATGCAACTGTTATACTAACTTCTGCTGGTCTTGACCTTCTTCGGGGCTTGATCCGAGCCATCGCCAGAAGCAACTCTACACCGCGTTGTCCCTTGATTCTTGGAAGGAACCTCGTCGTCCTAGGAAAAATGTAAGGGGGGAAATTAGTTATTGTTTCTAAGTAGGATTGGTGCTTGTTTTTTCTTGTACATTAATAGATGTGAAAGTTAATGTGTAACTTCCACACGATCATTGGTGCTGACAGACATTTATTGGTTCGTGTTAAACGTGTGTGTTAAACTTGAATCTCACCTAAAAACTTAAGTTGATAGGTGGAGGTCCCAACTATAATATCAAATGGCAACAGACTTCACATTCTTTTGATGTGGGAACCATTAACACCCCTCTCACGTGCAGACGAGTTAACACCACGGACTTTGCATGTGGACCAAGAAGGGAGGCAACAAAGACAGGTCACAAGGCCCAACAAAACTATCTCTAATACCATATTAAACTTGACTTCAATCCTAAAACTTAAACTCATAGGTGGAACTATAAACTAGTTTATCAAGTGACAACGGACTTCACGTTCTTTCAACGCGAGATACATTAACAGTGCAAAACGATACATGTCACTAACATGTGCAAAAAGGTACCCAGAAATAACGTTTCCCTTCCTAGTATACTTCTACATCATGGCAAAGTGGGGACGACCAAACATATACACTATACTTGTCAAAGGAGTTGAGATTAAAAATGCAGAGCAAATATACCTTAACAGTTGACGCTCGTACAGCTGCTCGCTTCCCAAGCTCAATTTGCACTGAAATGCTGGCCTGAGACAAATCAACTCCAGAACTCTGCAGTGCTTGTGTCAGAGTATCTAGCAACCTGTACAACCAATATCCATGTTATGTGTCTTTAAGATTGTGCGCAGCAGCGACCGTAAAACTTTCTTTTTAAGTGTAATATCCACAAACTCAACAAACGTAACGATTTAAGACATAATACTCACCCTTGAGAGTATACACTTGAGATGCTAATCGTTCCGCCTTCAATAGTCAGGCCCTGCTCTTTCATCTTATCGCTTGCCACAGCACCATCAGTAGTACACGATCTAGTCTGGCACGATTGATGTTGAGGCTGAGAGGCCAAGTTTTCTGATTCAGATGGCAGCGCAGGTGGAAACGGAAGTAAAGCACCGCCATTCCTGGCCGGAGCAAAAATATTTGGCTGAACTGATATAGGAAAGGTAGCTGTCTTATTTGCTGTTCCAGGGCGGTGATCTATTGATTTGAAAGTTGTAGCTGTGCTCATGTCAGATTCTACCGTGTTCTGTACGCTCCCAGGAATGTTTGGAGAGACTGTTACGTTTTTCTCCTCAAGCTTTGCAGAAAAAACTAATGCAGGACCAGGCCCACTATTTATGCCCGGAGACGGATCAACAAAACTTTCTGCAGGCCTGTGATTATTTTTCTGTATCAAGGAATCAAAAGATATGTTTGGTTATGCTTCAGTAAAAAGGATCTTGTAACAAGTTATCTGAAAAAAATCGACCGGTCCATTTGTATAATGTGTAAAGAATCATCTCAACTAAAAGCTTAAACTGATAGTTGAAAGCCCAATATAAATTTATATGCTAACACGCCCTCTCACGTGCAAGCTTATTATCACTTTGCACTTGGTGGCACCAGGGCTCGAACTCATGACCTTTAGTCACTGATGCTCTGATACCATGTAAAGAACCGTCTCAACCAAAAGCTTAACATTAACATAATGCACACAAGTTCAAGCATCAGAAAATTAAATTATACGGATCATTTGCATAGGCAAGAATAGGATATACCCATGGCATCAATTTTGTAGGTTCATTGTTCCATCCTTGGTAAGACCCATCATACTTGTTTACCTTTTCCTGTAAATACTGAATGTACTCAATAACCTGCAAGAAGATTTAGAATTAAACGCACTCTTATTCAACCATTATCAATTTATTTAGAAAACTTAAATGGAGATCACTTTATAACGATAAATAACGGTACCTCTAATAAGAATGAGGCCTTGTCTCTCTTTTGGTCACTATGAGGAATAAGTTCTCTCAGCATCTGAAATCTGCTAATAGAAACAATATTAGAGTAGAAGATGACATAACAGCCTCTGTAAAAGAAACAAAGATTTTAAGTAATTTACAAGTTTGCCTGATCTACTGATCCCGGGAAGATTAAACAATCAATTTAGGGTGCTGATCTATTGATCTGAAGGTTTGTAATAACACTTCAGATTTGACGATGGTTTGTGTGAATTAGTAGAGTTAGGAAATGTGTTAGTGAAATTAGGAAATACCAAGAAAGAAGCTAAGGCAGATACACAGTAACTGCTACTCATCAAATATCTATGAAATCTCCTCAAATGACTATGAGAGGAAATTTCATAAAAGCTTGGACTACAAGAAAAATAGCCATTACTCTTTAATATACATACATATATATATAGGAAGTAAGAAATTCTTTTATATTAAACTAGCAGATTCCATCGTCATTTTCTTTTAGTTTCGACCTCTAGAAAACTCACTGTTTCAAACTTCCAACAGCAATAGTACAGGTTCCTAGAGATAGATGATCAAATATCTAATTGAGTCTAGTAACACTTGCCGATCGTTTATTTTGCTCCTCCTACGTTGTTCCGTGGCTGAATGTTTTGAACGCGGTGTGTTAGCCTTCTGATCACTGCTTTTACCATCCACTCTCACTTTCAATTCACCTGCAAAATTCCAAAGGTTTAATTAACATTAATGAGAAAAATTAAGGTACAAATTAGTTGTTTAGTTTGTTTGTTTACATTCCAAGACCCAATCTCCGTAATTCACCCCAAGATGTATTTAGGAATATAAGCCTATAAATAGTATGTTTTAAACTACACAACAGCAGAGCTATATGAAGTGTTTTTTTGGGAAAACAATAAGAACAAGATTTCATCTTTAGCAGCTTCAACCAAAACAGTGAAATGGTTATCCAAATTGCTCAGTTCCCTTCTCATCAATGCACTACAGTCCCAGGCCAGTACAGAGAGAGTAAAGTTAAATTAGATTGGCGATTTGGCGTGATATGTTTACCTTTGTTAGTAGAAGAGACCTCTTTCTTGAGAACAAACTCTTGGTCATCATCCATATCCTCATCCTGGGTGATAACTTTTGCAGATTTTATCATGTCCATGAAGCTCTGGCTTTTCTTCCCCAAAGGCCTAGGTAGTAATCCATAAAGACCATTATTAAACCGTTGACAAAGAATTGGAATATATGATGTTAAAAGGAAAGAGAGTAACTAACTGAGAGGAAGAAAGAGAGCTGAAGCTGTTGCAATGGTTGTTGGAAGACGACTGTGCGGGTCTATCAGGCGTCCATTGTCCCAACTTCTCTACACCGTCTGTCCAGGCAGAACATCAGAAGTAAGTTGACCATACACATGATCCAAATCAGACAGTGTATCATCTATTTCCTTACACACATGGATTACTAATGGTTCCATCAATCAGTTTTGCAGTAGAGGAATTGTTCATGCTCATGCAATGAAGATCGATATAGGACAAAAGTGTACCTCTTGCAATGGGTCTTTCCCCACTATTCTCCTTCCCTGTCTTTCCCTTCTTTGCTGAAGATTCTTGCCACAATGTGAAACCACCACCAGAGTAAGAACTGCAATTGGAGTTGTCGTCGTTTTTATCTGTATTACTTGCTTGAGCAACTGTAAATATTGTCCCCTCTGGCTTTGGAACCCTTTGATTGAAATATGAAATGTGGCTTATTGTATAAGTCCCAATCCCTCCCGGAAGAATGTGCTCAACTGAAGGTGGTGGCGCCGGAGGTGGTGGTTTCTCAATAGTGGATACCTCAGTTCTTGATTCTTCCTTGGCAGTAGTCCGCCCCATGCATTCCAGTGGTTGTAGAAAATCATGAGTTTTCAGATATGCTCCTGCTGCCCATATTGAAGAACAAAAATGTTCAGGTCAAAGATCAACTCATGGTGACCAATAAGGGCGAAATTACCCAATCTTTCAAACAAGTATTGTTTAAGCATAGCCATAAAAGCCAACATATATCAGCTGTTTGGATTTCCACTAAATTTTAGTTCCAATCCAAAGTCTAATATGTGAATTTGTCTTTGAGAATCTATATTAACATTAATTCCCGTAAACAAATTAATATATCAATCTCTTGGAATTAAACTAAAAAGCCTGACATCAACTGTTATATTTAATTCATTACTCGTAATCTTAAATAACAGTCCTATATGACTTTTTAGGAACAAAATTCAAGTAAGTACTAAATTTTTTGACACTTATTTTAAATACCTTTTCTGTAACTGGTAATATTAAGTATTCAAACATATATATATCTTATTAAAATGGATTATTTTCCAGTTTTACTTATCGGTAGTCGATATATATATATATAGAGAGAGAGAGTACAGAGGAAAAAAGAAAAGGAGAAGACAAATAAGTAGGACATACTACTAGAAGTCTAGAACGACACTGGTTAACTTCATTGTTATAGGTAAGCGAATGACAAGTTATATGGCCTCATGTAGGAAAGAAACGTTGAAGTGCACAGTGAGTAAATGACAAATACGCATCAAGTGCACAATGAAGCTAGTAGAAGTTAATCTACTCTAAACTAACAATGAAAATATTACAAATAAATAATAATAAAAGAAATGGTAAAAAAGACTAGTATTTTATAAAATGAAAAAAAAATGCAATTTGTATATTTTGACAATTAACAGGACGAATATATTTTCAAATAAAATTTTAAATTAAAATTAAGTTTAAACGAATAAATACACATACCGTCCAATTTACAAAATATATACACTTGACATTTGACTCAGTATGATTTGACTAAGTTTTCAACAAAATAACTAATTTTTTTTTATATTCTATTAACTGGCATATCATTTTTTACACAGTTATTATACAATTTTTTATTTTTTTATATGAAAAATTATACTGTAAACAAATTTGTCACACCGCACCTATTGTTGAAACTTTTGGAATTAAAATTCACAGCGTGTTAGTTTTGTAAATTGGTGGTACCATACAAAAATATGCTGCCCCTCCACAAGTTGTAATTGTGATGTCAAATCACGTGTCAAAGTCGGTAATGGGACCCAGCACACCCATGCCAATCTGATGTTGCTCATTACCAACTGCTATGCTATTGTGTTGCTCTACACTTACTTTTTCGGATTCGGCAACCCACCCAAAGTGTGGCCCACCGGAGTTCATGGCCCAGATCCATCATTCAATTGTAGTCACGTGCTATCACTATTCTCATATATATATATATATATATAT
>JAYMTF010004560.1:0-12971 GCA_036897485.1 Pelargonium nanum | reverse complement strand
TGAACCCCCGCCGATCGAAAAAGACCGGCGGTGGTTCAAGAAAAAAACTTGGACGAAGAAATAGAGGCGGCGGCTAGGGTTTCCAGAGAGGAGAATTGAGGGTTTTGAGATTGGAGAATACATTCTTAAACAATATACTCCATTAAACTTCAAGAAGTTTTCATATTGAATACTATCTTTCAGGGGTAATGGTTCAGTTAAAGAAGTCGTAAAAATTGGTCATGCAAAAATGTTGTTTAGAACCCAAGAACTACTCTATTTATTGTATGATATGAACTTTCACTTTATGATTGACGGGCATCTGATTTTCTTGCCAAATTGTAGATAAATTTTATGTTTGAGGGTATCTTATGCACAATGGAAACATTTTGCAATCTTGTTTGGAAACCGGTATAATGTTTCTATTATTTTTATATATTTTGTACTGCTTTCCACGTCTCTATTTGTTAATATGACTGCTTAAATCAATACACTTGATTGCTATTGTGATTTATGAAAAGTTAAGGATGTAGACATTATTCAAACAACAATCTTAATAAATTAATCTACTTTAATTCTCAGGTTTTGTCAGATGAGCTGAGTTGTCGCATTGATGACATAGTGAGTCTTGAGTTGAATCTTTGTGATACCCAACCTAGCTGTCTTGGTGGTGCAAATGATGAATTTATTTTCTCTGGGAGATTAGACAATCTTGCTTCGAGTTATTGTGCATTAAGGGCTCTTGTTGATTCATGCAAATCTCCGAGTGATTTATCAAATGAACATGCCATCCGCATGGTCGCCTTATTTGATAATGAAGAGGTAATTCTTCATGCACAACTTTTAGAATGGAGCTTTTTGTGAATTATCTCGTGTTTCAGGATTATTCTTACCCTACAACAATTTCAAGGCCCATGTATGAGATGTTCTAAATACGGAAATTCATGGTGTGAAAATATCTGTCATATGAGCAATTTCGATGAGATAATTTATCATATTATTAGTGAAATTAAGGGAATGGGAAGATAAGGTTCATATCCAGAGCATTCTATGTTGTCATAAGATCATCAATTTTTAGAGGTCGAGGGAGATGACTTGCTAATAAATAAAATGCAATTTGTTCTAAAGAGTGTTCTCTAGTCATATGTGTATCAATTTTTGTACAAGGTTCAGGTTCACCTAGTCATGTTTACTTGTTATTCTATCTTAACGGTTGATGATCTTGTATTGTAGCATTTAGTAAACACAAGTTCTAACTGTTTTTCTTTAGGTTGGTTCAGACTCAGTTCAGGGAGCCGGTGCACCTACATTGTTTCAAGCTATGAAACGGATAGTTAGTTGCCTAGCTCATGACTATGTAGGTGAATGTGCTTTTGAACAAGCAATTCGGCGATCATTTCTTGGTATGTTTCTGCTGGTTCCATATTATGTCCTAAGAATTTCAATCACAGTGCTATTGATTAGATGTGTCAGTGACTTGCAATGGGTCAAGTAAGACACTAGTTGGAAATTATGTACTCTTTAAAATTGATTGAAGACTAGGTGAATTTTCATGGGCAAGGGTGCAAACATTTGTTACATGACTTAGTGAGAATCTTTTCTGTTAGCAGATTCTTTTATTTTTATTTTAGTGCTATATATAGGTCTACATTATTACATTTTTTATCCATTTAGCGTGCTCTGTGTAGCAGCTGTCACATCCGGTCAACTTCTATCATTTGGTTAGGTTTTCTTACTTCAAGTTATTAAGGCATGAATGTGACATGCCGTGCATGAAGAGAGTATCTTAACGTGGTGATTTTAAAGAATGTGAATAAAACTAAACAAAATAAAATGACTCAGAAGAACATTTGCATTGGCATGTAAAGTAGGGGTACAGTTTGACATGGTGGAATAATTTTTTTTTGGAGTTTGTTGTTATGTGCATTTACATCAACGCAATTTTTTTTTTCAGCTTGGTTTTAAGTTAAATTTGACTGAAGTTGATGATGTTCCTCATTGGGGGTGCTCTGTTTATAGTGTCCGCAGACATGGCTCATGGAGTTCATCCCAATTTCTCAGATAAACACGAAGAACACCATCGTCCAGAAATGCAAAAGGGGCTAGTTATCAAGCACAATGCAAACCAGCGTTATGCTACAAGTGGAATTACAGCCTTTCTTTTTAATGAAGTTGGCAAGATTCATAACCTTCCAACTCAGGTAGGCCGCAGAATGTCGATTGTTAAACTCATGATGCTAAACTATTATGGATCGGATAGAGAGGGGAATGAGGGTGAAAAGGCATAGATAAAGGTTACCTTAATTTGGGAAGTTTAGGATGGCATGAAGGGATGCAGTGCTCAGCCCCCTTTGGCGATCCTCCAAAAACATTCCCCTTAGAATGAATTAAAGGTTCCCCTAATTTGGGAAGTTTAGGATGGCATGATGGGGTACAGTGCTCGGCCCCTTCAGCTATCCTCCACAAACATTCCCCTAAGAATGAATTACGGAAAACAAAATATAAAAGATAGTTTTGTTTGCTGTCCACCCGTACTTTAACCAAACTAAAGATCAAATAGCTCAGAGTAAAGTCGCCACTTACCCTTCCTTTCTATTTTAAGCTATCTTTCCCTTCCACTCTACATACATAATTGTTTGCATCTTAAATAATTGGGTTGTATTCACATTCTTTGATTTGCATTTTGACATTTTGTTTGAGATTATAGAAATTAAGTCTAAACTACTTTCTGATGTGCATAGGAATTTGTCGTGAGAAATGATATGGGATGTGGATCTACCATAGGTCCCATACTTGCTTCAGGGATTGGTATTCGTACTGTTGATTGTGGCATTCCTCAACTTTCCATGCACAGGTATGAAAATTTCCTCTTCTCAACCAAGCCTCCATTTCAGCAAAACTTCCACAAGTCCTTAATTTTGAACTCCCAGTTTCATTTTTCTGATATAATCTTCTGGCTATTCTTTTGGTAAACTATAAATAAGTACTCCCTCCATTCCAAAATGTTTGTTCAATTTCTATTTTGGTTAGTTAGTTATGGACCAATAATATTCTTAACATAAGTTTGTTACGACAAGAGCACGTGGGGGCATAAGAGGAAAAAGCCTAATTCTAACTAACTCATCCTTAATCTTCTGAAAAAAGGGAAAGCGCACAATTGTTTTGGGACGGAGGGAGTAATAAAATAAAGTTCCTTACTATAATCATAATGATTCAATTGTGTAAAAAATTGTATCCTGCTTCTAAAACCCCATGATAGTTTATTGAGTAAGAAAACTGAGACTATATGATTCTGAATGAATCTGCATTTTTACCCAATGCAGGATATCGTTGTAGCTTTATGATCACACTTGTTCGTTTTTGTCCCCCCCTTTTACTTTTCTTGCTCTTAACTTCAGTATCATCCATAAACAAACATTGGTTGTATGTTGTACTAGTATAATTTAGTGACTAAAACCACGGCACATATGATGAGACTTTGCCATTAGAGTGATTTAGTGATGATCTGAATGTCATATGGATACTTTTTCCATCAATTGAGCTAGAAATTCCTCTATGGTCACTTCATACCCTTCTGCTTATACTTTCTCATTAAGGAGAATCTGTATTGTCTTATTAGGATTTTGTTTTTAATAGAAGAAAGGCTCATTTTTAGTCTCATAAAACTTTTGGTTATACTCGGAAAGTTATACTATTATTTATGGTGTTCTTGACGTTGCTTTATTGTAGCAATGAATTTATGTTTGTTGATACTGTTGTTCCATTTCCAACTGCAGTATCAGAGAAATATGTGGGAAGGAAGATATAGACATTGCTTACAAGCACTTCAAGGCGTTCTACCAAACTTTCTCCAGCGTGGACAAGCAGCTACATGTGGATTAACAAGTTTGATAGATATATAGACACCTCTATTTGTTGTTAAGACAGACAAGAAGTGATTTTATTACTTCCCATCAAGCATTCCTATATTTGACGACCTTAATTTCTTCTCAAAGAATAAAAGAAATAAGATGTCAATGTAGACAATAACAAGCAAGGGCACATATGATACAAGACATGTTTTGCTAAAGAAAACTCAGCGGTAGAGTGTCACCTTGACGTGGTGGAAGTCATCAGTTCGAACCTGAATAGGAATGGCTATCTTTCTGGGAGCGAACTCCAGGCGAATATGAAGCACATAAATACGAGGTATGCCTTGGAATGAAAGATAAGACTATTCCGAATCAGCTTTGTCTACGAACAAGGTTTACCCACGAAACAGACATCTAGAAAACTGAACAAGTCTGCCCCTGTTTATCTAGATAAGGTTATGATACATTTTCCAGGAGCCAAGTTGATCAAGGCATTGCAATTAAATGTGAATTGCTCGTAACCATCAAACTTGGGCAATGGCATCTTGTAGAGATAAGAACCAAAATGTGTAAAATAAGATATATATTTCAAATGAAATGTCAAGAAAATATCACAAAATACAAGTATGACCAAACAAAGTACTATGTTTTTTTTTTTTCTATCAACGAAGATGAAGATGTACTTTTTATTAGTTTCGGAGAAAGAAACACAAGTGCAAACGCCCAAAAAAACAAAAGCAGCAAGACTGAGGATCTAGCAAAAACTAGATTAAAACACAATAGAGTGTCAAGCCGGAATTAACATTCCAGCTAGTGAAGGTCCACAAAAGGGGGTCGAGATCGTTTCCATGCTTAGCTATGATGATTTGGAAGGACATGGATGATATCTTTGTGAAGGTGCAGTGAGCATCCTCATCAACTTTGTCAAAAACATGACGGTTCCGGGCCAACCTGGTATGACCCACGGTTTCCCAGAATTTTGACAGGGGGCTGTGGAGCATGTGCTTCCATTGGGTCAGAAGGTTCGAGACCGAGGCCGGAAGACGGAGTGCACTCCCCACCAAGAGAGAATTTTGTGCCAAACTGTTAAGGCCCAAGGGCAGTCCAACAAAATGTGTTGGCCGTCTTCGAAGGCGGAGGAGGAACAACACCGGCAAAAGCAATCAGCAGTAGGGATGTTGAATCTGCGGTCTTCTAAGAAGCATGAAGATGACAGCCTTTCCAAAGCAGCAAGCCAAAGGAAAGATTTGACCTTTGGAGGGGAGAGACCTTTCCAAACTGGATTGCACCAGTCGATCACCGGGAGGGAGGTCCGGTTGCGGAGCATAATAATCTTGCTGTGTGCTTGACGGATGGTATAATACATTTCCTTTATAACTTGAGAGCTCCAGAGACTAGTATTTTTTTTTCACTCAAAGCTCCAAAACTAGTTCTACCATTCGAAATAGTAGCAGGCGATTTTCAAAGCTTCATTGATATGACTTGAGTATGCACACTGGAAATTCACCCCAATACATATACTCTATGCTCTCCGTGGTGCTGTAACAAAAATACACGAATAAATAGATTATACTTCGCCAGATATGAAGTTAAGCAAACAAGCATGCTACAAATGGGAAGATGTTGGTAGATAAGACTTACCTTTACCAAAACCACGCAAAGATTTCAGCAGCTCTGTTCGTTCTTTACTAATTTGATCGTCATTAGTAGCAAAAATGAGCACTCGGGGAGCTCATACAATTTGCCAAATCAATGGGTATTACCATCTCAGACAGAAAGGCACCCAAATAAAAACCGAGAGTGGCAGAGTAGACTAATCCAAATCTCTTAGAAACAATATCAACCCCAGTCCACCTCGATTCTCAGCGCCTGCACCCTTGCCAGTTCAAATATCTGGTGCTGGTAGCAGCCCATGGCATTTCAAGCTCAAGCCGCAGCTGGCAGGGTGCAGGCATGGCCCAAGCCCCTCACCGGGGCCGGGCAAATCCAAAACATGCATCAGCTTGCTGTTGATGAGACTGGACACAGAGCAAAATACAAAATTAATAGGCAAACTTTATTTATGAAATGAAAACTGAATAGCAACAGTATATATGTACGAACTAGGAATTACAGCCAATGTGAAATGATGCTCTTTAACTATTAGATTTAGGTGTCAGATCATCAAAATGCAGTTCAAACTGTAATTTACTAATAAACATCAGTCAGCTGATGCTTAAATACAGCGCCATGGAGGCTCATGATAGGTATATTGCTTTTACTCTCTCTCTCTCTCTCTCTCTCTCTCTCTCTCTCTCCCTACCTATAAGACAATGATTACACGGACAAGTTCTGAGCACATGAAACTAAACAATTTCACAAAGCAGTACATCAAAGAAGCACATTTACAATGACAGACATTTAAATCATATTCTGGAATAGCAGGGTCCTTAAGACAGGAGGTAAAAGCTTGTGGTTAAATAATAATTGGGCATGGTATAGCTAGCCGATAATTAATCAGAAGGTTCAGTATCTCCCATCAAACAACTTGCCTTTCATTATTTTTCAATCTTGACATGTCATTGACTCATTGTGTCGTTTGACAATCTTGGATCTGACTCATCACTCTCATGTATCCGATTGATTCACCAGCAAGGCCAAACATAATCAATTTAAGATTCTTACACTTCTAATTTTGCTATCAAACTTTCAGGTCATAGAAAAAACTTCTTGGAGCAATACTAAAAAAATTGAGATGGGAAAATACAAAGCTAAGTCCCAAATGTGGCATACTTATTCCTCGAACATAATAGCAACAACATAAAAAAATAAAAAATAAAAAAGAGCAGATGCCTCCACATACTTCATTTACTCTAGAAAAAGGAGTCTCAAACTTGCCATACCTGTGAAAATGGTTGGTGGATATGCTCATGAGAACGCATGAATGGCATTCCAGGGTGTTGACACGGATACTGAGATGAATGCAGATATATGGCAGACGTGGAGTGTGCACCGATATGATTTGGATTAAATGTTGCCATAATTGCCTCCGGATGACCATACCCAAGTCCGGCAGGGGTTGATGCTGCAGCCCATTGTGCAGGTAGATGTTGAGGGAGAGGACGTGGTTGATGATCTGCAGAAATCTGTGGTCTATGAGCAGATCCAAGTTGAGGAAATTCAGTGTTATAGTTTACAGCTGGAGTGTACATAGGCTGCATGGTGTATGGTCCTCCATTGAACCCAAACCCAGGATCAAATCTTTGCATATACCTGGAAAACAATTTTGCAACAAAACCTTATGGCTAACAAATAAGAGGAAGAAAAAACTCAGTTTGAGCTAACTCGGAATCTATCGCCTTAAGAAAAGTGCTCTAAGGGGTCGAACTTTAATGAAATATCAAGGGAATTTGTGAGCTCAAACTCACTCTAGCTTACTACAAATATTTAATTGTGATGCAACAGGTATATATGCAGAACTATTGTGACACAAAAGTTATGTTTGTTCCTATGATGGGAGTCCTTGTGAATCACACTAGCTGTTAAGACATTTCAAATATATCATTAAGAGAAAGGAGTATTAACTGAAGAAGATAAATGCATTACTCTAGTCTAGGTTGTCTAGAAGGTGAACCACCAACAGTAGGAGCAGGTAGACCTAAACTATCCTATCAAATAACATGCATCCATTACTTGCCCTCTAAGATGACAATCACCAAAAGAAATGACCGATCTGAAATAAAATAGTTATGGAACTCCAAACATTATTAAAATCTAAATACCAACTAAAAGTGATAAACAAGCATACCTGTCATAACTCCTGTCGAAATCAGGATCCTTACGTTCAACTTCACGGTCCCGGAAAATAGCCACCCTATTATTTGGTTTGTACCTACCAACCGGCTCCCTCTCTGTCCTAATTCTAGCAGATCTACTACTACTACTACTACTTGTCGAAGAATCAATAAAACTCCTACCAGAATTTATAACAGGAAGTGCAGGAATAGACTTCTCTTCCATCTTTGAAATCACAACTGATCCATGCTGGGAACCATCCTGCAATCTTGGTTCACTTTCTGGTTTGCCAGAACTTCCACTAATATTGTTCGCATTGAATATCCGTGCACGAGCTCGATTATACTCCTCTTTTCTTTCTTCCACACTTTTGGCACTGTTCGCCTTTAGAGAATTTGAATTTGCACTATTGCCACCTTGCAACCGTTTCTGTGGCCTCTGTTTTATGGCAACCTTTACAACGTCACCTTCTTCCGATGGTAAATTTACAGGGATGTCTGCCAAGCGAATTGGAGGAAGCCTACAATCTGGAGTCTTGTGGACAATAATTCTGAAACCAGAACCATCAGGTAGATTATTCTCTGACAAGACCATTGACTGCAATGAGTAATGCTGTGCCACACGATGTGCAGCCAACCGCAAGTACGAAGTAGGCAGTTGCTGAAACTCTAACTGGTGTTGTGCAGGGTCACGAATGAACTTCTGAATGTCTTGCTCCATCCTTAGAACTGAAGAGGAAGGCCAATGATAAGCATTACGGAACAGATCATTGAACAGTAAGCTTGCTAATGTATCAAAAGCTAAAACAAAATACATAACAGTGATGATTAAAGCAATGGTGTTGTGAAATTTAGTGGTGGACCTGGTGGTATTATAGTAATTAAGCAATCCTAATAGTATAATACAAGAAGAGCTGCCTGGTTGGGTAAATAAGAGACTAAGAGTTCACTAGTTTCCAGTCCTCTAAAATCATCAAGTACAATATCAATTCTATGAGGGATAATCCCTTGAATGCAGATGTAGCAAGGTTTAAGAGTGTAGCATATATCAAAACAAATCAACACCACAGAGAGAACAATAGCATAAATACCTAGAACTTGAAAAATAAGTAGTCTTAGAAAATATGGCATGCATAACAGAAATGACGGAGTTAGTAGAGCATTTACAACTTGTACTCATTTACAGCTAGACAAACAAGAGATCACCGTTGTACTTTAAGCCTCCGACCAAATCAATTATGAACTAAAGCAATCTTAGATCAATATTTCAAAAAAAAAAAAAATACCTACCAGTTAATAAACTAACCATAGATAAGTCCCACCAGTAACCTTTAGAAAAAGTAGGTAAGTTCAGGGAGTCCCTAGGTATCACACATCAAAGTTCACAGTTTGACCAAAAAAAAAAATTCTCTTTGCACATCCGCAAACTACAGACCAATAAGACCATTATACTTTTGCTGCCAGCTTCACATTGTAGAACCTACTCCTTGAAATTCTAAGGATTTCTTTTCACCAAAGCCCATCACAGTCATCATTGACTTGATGTAGCTGTAAATCCACTCTCCAGCGATTGAAAAGCCCAAATTCATTCATCTAGCTCCATAAGTGGTACCGAACAGCTTCCTCCAAATATATCAATTCAGAACTTCCAAATTAAACTAAAACTCAAAAACTGAAAATAAAATGATTATTATTAAAACTCCAGCAATCAAAACGCTCAAAAAAATGATGGTAACTCACTAGCATTTGCATATAGAACCTAAGCATTCACAGATACGAATAAACACATTCACGAACCGATCCAGATACAAAATCAACTTACTGGATAAGCGTTCCCGCGGATTCTGGAGAGCCTCGCGTAGGAATTGATCGACCTGGCTGTAGACATCCTCGGTGAGCTTCTCAGACGCGGAGATCGAAGAAACAGGAGACGCGGACAAGGAAGCTGAACTGGAGACATCGACGGGCTCTTGGGGCTTACTGAAGTCCTTCTTGGAGGAGGAGGAGAGCATCAATCGCTTCATTGTCTCGTCCAAATCCGCGACCTCCCATGACTCGGGGGCTCCGAGATCCTCCAGAGAGCCCTCCATGAACTTGGCGAGAGGGATTGAATTCTAGGGTTCGTGGAACAATATCGAAACCCTGAATCGCCTGTGGGATTCTAATTTCATGAGCAGTTTGAGGGGAGAGGTTAGGGTTAGGGTTAGGGCCAGGTTTAGGGTTTGAGACAGAATTGGGAGAGATGAGATGTGGAAGACAGAGTGATTCTGCGGAAGAGGAGATAGGGTTTGACTATGTTTCAGATGAAGAACGTACGATGTTGGCACGTGTCGTTGAAATATCTGGCACAGTATTTAACAGGTGATTTGTATGCATATAAGATTCAAACTGAATTGTCACAATTTGGACTCGACACATAACCCGATACGATATTCTTTCCGACATATTTATAATTGTGTCGTATTTGTGTTATAAAAAACTAAACACAATTGTTAATTTTGTCGAATTTGTATTGAATCTATGAAACATCAGCGACGTGATAACATGACGATGCTACCCACAAATTCATAAGTACAGCGAAAAAATGACGAAATTACATGTAACACTAAAAAAAAATATGGACCGAAAGTCGGACTTTCAAGCAAATTGGGTGACCGACGAATGACTCCCTATAAATGCCAAAGTAATCACAAAGTGAATATATGTACGTGGATCGTTTCGAAAAGCTCGCCTCAAGAAAAGGAAACGCTCCAAGTGGATGCTTTGACAGAGGGAAGTTACAAATAAAAATGAATGCTTTATGAGAAAGAAAACTCTCCAAGAAAGGGGAGCTACAAATGAAAATGAATGTTATAGGAAACTCTCCAAGGAAGTGTGGAAATAATCCATTTGAAAATATCCCGGTGACCTCAAAACCTCCAAACTAAAAGAAGATAATAGGACCCTTCCCGAAGCGGTATGCGAAACTCCGTCTCACGATGCTTGAGACACATGCAAAGGTTCATAGACTCGTCCGGCTCCGGTGTATAGTGCGTATGGGAAGGCAAAACTCAAACCCACAATGTCTTCGAAACGAACTCCACTTCACTAGCGACCAATCGCACGTCGCCCCATTAACGGATTTAATTTGAGAGTATAATAATTCATCTCTTGAAGATAGAGGAGATCATTATTCAAGTCATTTATTCCTCATTTACTTTCTCTCACTATATTAACTCCAAGGATTATCTCTAGAGATTTTGTGCTTTTAGGGATGGATGAGGTGCATAGGAAGATTAGTAGAGTAAAGAATCATCTCAACTAAAAGCTTAAGCTGACAGTTGAAGGTTTAAGAATGTATGTGGAGCTCAACGATGTTGGTTGAGCTATTGGAAAGTACTGAGATTCGAATGGTTTTGTTGGTGATGATACTTGGTGCAGGGCAGAGAAGGTCTATGTTTATTCAAACTGGATCCACACCCAACCCATCATCACTCATGTTTTATCCTGGCAAGCCAATTATGGAATTTGGAAGTGCAGCAATTATGGACTTCTAAAGCCTGAAATCTTTGCAGCAATTATGGACTTCTATTCATCCGGGCAGCCCCATTTTCTAGACTCAGCAACAGTAGCATCCATGGATACTGCTATTCACGAGGCATATCTTAAACTCTTACTTCTTTGCCTTTTCAAGTGACTGGTTTTATGCTTGATCTGACACCATTTATTTGGAGTTACCTATTTATGATTATATGCTGATTTATAATGGAACCAATTTCACTGCACATCACTGGTTTGAAATTTTACCTGAAATGCTTTGATAGTGAGAATCTCATTTCAAACTTAGTAAAGAAAGGTTATTTAAGAGTAGTAAGTTTTCTATTTAGAGGTTGAAATCATTTGACTCTTGTGCCTTGCCTTATGTTGCTGCTAGAGGCTTGACACAAGGAGTTGGCTATAAATTAGTTTTATCATTATGGGAAAAAAGGAAGGTAGGCTAGTTTGAGAAATCCAATGAGCTTCAAAAGTTGTGAGAAATAATAAGTGCTTGTTTGTTATCTCTACATCCTCCTTAAAGGAGATGTCATGTAGGAAAAACTTAAAAGAGGAAGATGTCATGTAAGATATAGCTTGTTTGGTAAATTTCTACTGTTTGCTCCTTAAAGGAGCAAAAATACTATTTGGCTCCTTAAAGGAGGCAAATCCTGCAGGAGCAAAACAGCTCCAGTGGGAATTGCTTGCTCCTTTAAGGAGCTCAAATGCATGGTAAAATACCATTTTGCCCTCACTTTTAAGAAAGAGGTAGAGAAGAATAGAGCAACGGTTATATTTTTTTTCGGTTCATCAGAAATTCAACAACAAATTTCTATAAATTGAACCCAAAAAATTGAATACATGATTTGAACAAAAATAAAAAGTGAAATACAGTTTACAAAATTATAACTTATAGATTTGAACAATTACATAGATGAAGCCCAACGGCTCTATTTCAATTTAATTCCAAAGTAAACACCTAATTCTCATCAAATTGAACCCCAAAAAAATTGAATACCGAAATCATGCATTAAAATTACAAAATTAGATTTGAGATTCGGATTCGAACCAACAGTAAATAACTCAATCAAATACAAACATAATTTTTAAACTTAAAATTAAACAAAATCCCCCAAAAAATTAAACCTAAAATGAAACTAAAATTGAATCATACAAATCATAGTAAATGAGTCACATGCATGATACCGATCAACATGAAAGAGAGGACCGATACTGGTGGTGAAGGAGAGGAACACGGGTGGTGGTGGAGGAGAGGAACACGGGTGGTGAAGGAGGAGAGGAACACGGGTAGTGGTGGAGGAGATGAACGGGGCTACAACTTGACAAAGACGATCTCGACGCTTGTGGAGGAGACGAGCTCAACACTTGTGGTGGAGACGATCCCGGGCCGCCGGCGACGACGGAGACGCTGGAGCTTGATGGAGATTTGGCCTCCTCTTCAAATGAAGAGAAAAAAGAGGCGAAGGTGGTATAAAATGGGAGTTTTTAGGGTTAGTGGGATATTTATTTTAGTTGGTTAAAATTACTCTAGCTAGGTTAGTTTTAATTACCTGGGTAAGGTTAGTTTATTTTATTTAATAATAATAATAATAGTTTAATTTAGTTATTATTGTTATTAAAATTATATCTCTTTTTTTTTTTTACTATGGTCGACCGTAAAAATAGAAATGGTGGACTATTTTTAGATTTGACTTTAAGGAAAAGCACCTACAAAAATGACTTTCAGGTAAAAGTAAATGCAGTAACGGTCGACCATAAAAATAAAGATGGTCGAACCTTTTCAGATTTGACTTTAAGGAAAAGCACCTACAAAAATGATTTTCAGGTAAAAATA
>JAYMTF010004559.1:0-12976 GCA_036897485.1 Pelargonium nanum | reverse complement strand
GCATACGTGGACAATAAGACTCGACACATCAACATCCAAGTGTGCTTGCGTTGACCTCCGGTCAAAACAGGCGCATCACATAGCATAGCATATATGACCCTTACAATTCTTGTCAATTTATTACCACAAACATATTTACAATAGTTTATCAGTTTTCTCTCTTTTTTGAGTAATTACTAATTATTATAGTTGGCATTTATTTATTTATTTGGTACACAAATATTAGTTTTGCAGCAGTAAAACAAGTGCAATGTCTATATACAATACACCAACAATACATGATATGACATGACATATTTGCTGATAAATCAGTAGAAACATATCCTCTGTAACAACTGCAATAGAGTGATGAGACCCAAAACCAGCAAATGCTTTGCAATTTTCCCTCTTCTTTTGTACCAATTAAGTCAATAGAGCCCATGCTGTCTCTCTAGGCTTCAACTTTTTTTCTTATGCATGTCCCCTGTAGCTTTTTGTTGATACAAACAAACAAATTAAGCTTCAATGGATCAGCTCAAACATACGAACAATAAATGTGGTGGATTGACAGTATTTTATCTTTTGCTTGTTTGAAGATTATATATTTATATCATGAACAAGAAAACCAAAAGGGCTTCCTTTGAAGACAATGAACACAGATTTAAAAAACACTACAAGTAGATAGTTGGCGAGATGGGTTATCATATATGTGAGAGTATACACAACAAGAATTGTTGTTTTACGAGACAGGTAGAAATTCGTCTCTTGTAACAAATTTTGTCTCTTATAAATCACTTAAATCATCTCTTAAATGTAGGTACTGTATGACTTATTTTAGGAGACGGTCAAGTCAAAACTACATTCTATGCGGGCTGAAACACCTAAGTTATATTTATTTAGAAGAATATTTTAACTAAGCGGTCTCTCATAACCATCTTTCTTGTAGTGTAGAGTAGTAGTTTTAGTTTTAGTACCGAATGAGTGAGTAAGTGAGTGAGTGAGTGGTAGTGCAGACAATTTTCCCAACCAAACAATTAAGCAGCTCAGCTCAGCTCAGCTCACTGGTTGGTGGTTGTGTGGGTCTCTTTGATGCTACCATTTCTATGCATTAAGATGGATGGTGATGGCTACTCACCACCCACTTTGTCTTCAACCTCCACTTCATATATATTCCAAGTCCACTATAAATCTATGAACCTTAATTTAAGTTTAAGAGTCAAGACCGCGATTAAGAGATTTTTCATTGTACGGCTTTTTCTTAAATAAATCAATCAACTTATTAGTTATTATATAATTAATGGTAGATGGTGAGGAAATGCATTGAAGTTGCATAAGAGAATTGGTGATATGGGAAATGTCATGAATGAAGATTGATTTGAAGAAAGAATGATGGTGACTTAACAAAGGAAGTACACAACACAGAGTCTCTTAAATTTGATCCCAAACAGTACAGTACCAATTTTGTCACCATAACTTATTATTATTATAAATTTATAACCAACCAATTTTACTTTCATCCTCTTGTAATAAAAGATATTGAATGTATGGTGTTCATTTGTTTATACAATTTTGTCCATACTTTTTGTACATAAACTGTTTTATTAAGTGGAATTCTTAAGAGATGACACAAATGGGCAACATTATTGCCGCACCAATTTTCACATTCACCTTCCTCACAGATTTTATTTTAATTCGATAGTCTGAATGTTGGATATTTATCTTCGTAGCCTAGATGGAATATAGACAAAGACATAGAAGATTTTTTCAGACAATAAAGTACTTCATATCTGTTGTAGAAAAATCTTAGTAGCAAGCGAAAGCCACAAACCAATGAGAGCAAACACAAAAATGTGACAAAGCAGTCGTATCTAAATTTGTGTGAGAATTCTAAAAAGATAAGAGGTATATCATTTTCTAGGGTTGGGGTTTTCTTGTATTTCTAGTTATTTGAAAAATTCAATAATAAAAGTGAAGGCAGACCGTGCACGTTGCCAAATCACGTAAATATCTTCGGTGTCTTATTACTTATTTGTTTATACATTCACTATTGACAATCCTATAAGCAACTCTTCCACAAAGTCTAGAGAAAAATTAGGATTCTTAAAAGACTCGGTTGATCTTGCTTTCAACAAGTGGCAGTAGAGCCAAAAATTTGGTGTCTTAATCACAATAATTAGTATCATATATAACATAGGTTAGGTTTCAATTCGAGTTGTAGTGATGGCTGATGAAAAAATAAGGATCAAGAAGTTTGATGTTGTAGATTTTGAATTTTGACAAATGCAGATAGAGGAGAACCTACCTCAGAATGAGGTAAAGCCAAAAGACACGATACAGGGTAAATGAAAATTATTAGATCGTCAAGCACTCGATACGGTTCTTCTTATCTTGGCTAAGAGTGTGGTGCACAATATAGTCAAGAAGAAGATAACGTACAGTCAAATCAAGACGTTTGTAAAGGTGTAAGTTCTCATTGTCAAAAGTTAGGACACTTTAGGAACTAGTGCACAACACCCAAGGCACTAAGCAGCTTAGTCAACTCAACAATCACATACAAGAATGCAGAAGATGATATTCTAGTGTGTTTTTGTGAGATTTGAGACTCTAATGGTGGAAACTTAGTTACAGATAGAATAGAACCACTAACTTTTGGTGTTTAATTATTAGAGCTTATTGGTTTCTGCTAACACAGTTGAAGATGTGACAATTTTGAAAGGTTGCCATAGGTGTGTAAAAAAATGATAAATCTTCAAGTAAGAGATTGTGTGTTGGAAATGAAATTAAGAAGTGGAGCAATTCGTGAATAAGGGAAACATGAAAAGGTGGAAAAGATCACACTACTATCAAAGAAGAAATTCTCAATGTGAACGGTGCATGTCTGCCGAATGTCCATGCACTCGACAATAGTACCAAATTGTGTTACATTTTTTATGAACGACCAAATTTGACAAATCCGTTGTCTATTAGTTTTCAACTGTCATAAAGTTCCTTATTTGTTTGTACCTTTTTATAGTATAAATACAATGTAATTAGTAAAATCTTATTAGGTAGGAGAGAAGAAAATCAATGATAGCAAAAACAAAGAGTGAGAAAATAGCTAAATCCTTATTTGTGTGAAAATTCTAGACAAATTACTCAAGGGTAGTGGCGCAGTTAGCAACACAGGCTGCTTGAGTGGGAAGAGCGTTTGCGTTCGATTCCCACTCAACACACCCATAGATAGAGGTGAAGGTTTTAACTGTGGACAAACCTCGAATGATGATTAGTCTGGTGTGGTAAAACGGCTTAAAGGTGTCAACCGCGAGTGTGCGGACCCACTCAGGAACCTCATGGTATAAACCAAAAAAAAAATTCTAGACAAATTGGCGAACCACGTAAATATTTGTTTGTTTATTTATTTTGTCATACTTTCACCATTGAATAATCATACAAACGAAGATTTTACAAGTCAAGATCAAAATTAAGATTTTTCTGCGAATGAATCCAATCAGTCTTATTTCCAACAAATGTTATCAAAGCCATAATTTTAGTCTATGATTCACAGCAAATTCATGCACCAAAAAATATGAACACTGATTTATACTTGTTTTAGTCCCCACACACATTTTTATTACATTTGAGACACACATTGAAATGAAGCCACACTAGAATGATGAATGGAGGTAGCCGACCTATCCCAATACTTTGTACTGTGACAACAAACTTTAAACACACCATTCAATTTACATGCAGTTTTAAACAACATAAATGGTCATGGCTTTGGCTTAGGCTGTGAGTAGGTGCAGCTCATCTTGAATTCATATCTAATGGGTGGTCCATTAATAACAACTGTGGTACTGTCTCTGGCAGCCCATATATGACACCCAAAAGCTTCAACACAATACAGAAAAAGCCCATATCATAGGGATCTGAGTCTCTCATCACCAGAATCAGACATCTCTACCATAGTTCTGGTGACAAACTCACAAATATATACTGTTTTTAACCTGCTAGTGATGGCTGGACCTTATACACCCCAAAGTAAAGTACATTTGGGGTGGGACCACAGTTGTGGTGGTGCATCTGATCCAAATCTGATGATGATCATGAGGACCACATCTGTGGTGATTACTAAGATCTTAATCAGAGGGTGGAGATCCAACTTGGACCACCCTATATATATGAGAAGGAACCAATGGGTGGTCCTAAAGTTTTAAACTTCAATTTTTGTGGCCAATGATCATAAGTTGGAGACTGACAGTGGTATGATCAACTCCAGTGTCCACACCAATAATCATCATCTGAATTGGACCATTTTGGTTTGGTGGATAGCTTATGTAAGGCCTGGAGTGTGTCAAGCTTGGATATGAGGATCTGTGACTGATCATGTGTCTTCAAGATTGCTATATACTTTCATCATCTTCAACTGCAAGTCTGCACTGTTGCTACTGCTACATTGTGCTGTTCAGAACACAAAAGTAAATACCATATAATATTGTTGAACAAACACTTCTGAAATGAGTCTCCAACAAACTTATAATAACCAGTCAAAGCTGAGCTTTTAGAACATTTTTGAAGTTTAATGATTTTTTCTCTTAGAATTTAACTAGTGTATTCAGTTTGGTGTCTTTTGGACCATGAAGTCATGAACCAAAGTCTAGAAAGAATAAAGTATATATAATTAGCAGAGTTAATGGTAAATCTTTTAGCTTTCATGAACCATACACTCTTCATTGTAACTTATATGAACCTTGTTTATGGGGGGAACCAATTGTTGACAAATGACTTGTTATTAACTATATGAACCTTATTTATGGATCTCAAATCACAAAGTTCGGGTTACCATCACCATTAACATCTCAAATTTGTCGAAGTCTCATTCCCCTGATTAATTAATTTTCTCCCGACTTGTTTAGTCAGAGGATCGACTAAATTCACTTCTAACTTCATGTAGTTAATGGATATAATATTTTTAGCAATGTTTACACATCATATCTCAATCGAATATGTCTGTTTTTACCATTAAAACTTATATTCTTTGTAATGGCTATAACTGCAGCTTGGCAATCACAATACATGATGAACACATAATGTGCTGGTTTTATTTCTAAAGAAATACTTTTCAAGAAGTTTCTTCATCAGTTAGGCTCATTACCAACCAACTCTAGAGGTATTTAACTCTAATTCCATGGTGGATTTTGCAACAATGGTTTGTTGGACTGATTTCCAAGCAATAGCACCTCCACCCTGATAAACTCTAAACCTATGTATTGTTGCATTGTTGTGTAACCACAGTTATACAGTCATTAGGTTTATATATGAGCTAAGCAAATAGGAAAAAAACTAAATTATCCAAGACTAAACTACCCTTAATGTAGAAGTTTAAGAATTGTATTCAAACTTTAGGCATTGAAATAAGACATTTTTTATCTTTGGATGTGTCTACTAGGTAGAATTCATGTCATTTAATGTTGCAATTTTCTTGTAACTTAGAAAGGGCCTTTAGAAGTTTAAAATTATGAGGAGAAAGATCAATATTATAAGATAGAATTGAATTCAAAAATTAAAATAGGTGGTTATCTATAAACTTATTGGGGTTCTCTGCGATGATGATGTACTATTATTAAAAGATTTATGAATTTTTTTGAATTTTTTTTATGAGTTTACCATTCTTGTTTCTGGTTTTAAATATATCGCTTTTAATCTTTTTCTGCATGAAATTAGTGATACATATATTGTTTAAAATGAAGCATAACTGATTTGAGAAACATAGAAACTTGAATGAAAGAAAAAAATGATAGATATTGAGGTGATGTTCAGAAAATGAATTTGTTCGATTCTAGGAATCTATATGTTGTTGAGAACATGTATCATTTGAATGTGCTAAGTCACTTACTGCTCTTATCACTTTTATTATACAAGCTTTTATTCAGTTTGTAATAAAAATAATGCATAAACATCTCAAGTCAATACTTCAACTTGTACCCAGAAAGAATGTAATGGCTTCACAATTTAAGAAATCTAAAAGTAGTACAAATGATAATGTTAGATTAGAGTTGGAAAACTATTTGAAAAGAGCTAGAAGCTTATGTGGAACTTGGTTTTGACAATTTTTGTGGTGGAAAAACAATAGTTCTAAATTACCAATTGTTGCTAGAATGACTAGAGACATTCTAGTTATTTCCATTTCTAGACATTAGTCTAAATCACCTGAATTTTAGAAAATTGTGAGCTTCCAACAAGAAAATTAGAGTATTCTAAGATATATGTAGCTCTAATAGATCAATTCATATTAATAACATGTAAAACTAGGTGGAACAAAAGCAATATGTAAAGAAAGAGATGGAGCAAAAAAAATATAGCATATTTCATATCAGCATTTGCTGGATAGTTTTCTTACATTCTCATATGCATGACAATGTCTATATATAGACCAAAAAAGCTCTCTCACAAGTTCTAATCAATGGCTATAAATTGAGCTTCATTTACAAGCCTCAAGTCAAAAGCTACAAAGCTAGGTGGGTAAGGAGGCACAAGACACATACTAATCACAAAGAAACATTAGCATACAAGCAATCAGCTTGTTAGTTGCCAATTACTTGTACCAAAACAACCAAAATGTAATGGCTATACAAAATGCTCAGTTGGGTATTCATGCTCATGCCCATTGTAATCATAATATAATCTCTCTCCCTTTCTTATGTCCCTGTTTGCAACTAGTAAGACCCGCGCCTCACCGTTCACATCAAACCTCACACATTTTAGGTTCTGCTTCCTTTTCCCTTCTCTGCATAAAAGATGGCATTTTTCATTAGTTCAGCTGAAAGCAATCTCCATCTTTTAACATGAAATCGGTTGCTGATGGTTATAGGTCAAGAAAACATCTTGTGCTAGAGAACAAACAACAAACAGGCAACAATATATTCCTGAAGCATAACCTATCAGCCCGTTTGTTTTTCTTTAGCTGTTCAGGTGAAAGCCATCATGGTTTCAACAAGTAAATTGTACCAAACTGGTTATAATCTAATAGTTACTACCCACAACGGATAAATGCACATTTGAAAATCAATAAAATGCAGTGTTGTCAAGCTACATCCATGAAAATCAATAAATCCACACTAGGTTTGAACACCAATGAAATTAAAGTAGATTGTTCTGGCAAGGATAAAGTATAAAACTTAGGTAGAGATTGAGCTTACGGTGTATGATTGTTGATTCCGTTTATAAACCTAGCAATGTTTCCCCGCTTATCTGGACAAATAACGAGGCTACGCGAAGAATTAGAAGCAGAAAGCAGGGTCATCACGCTATCCCCGTCATCATTTTCACGATTTCTCAAGTAATCAACATCTCCAACATATTCTGTAATTATAGTTAAATCTCTTATAAATCTATCTGCTTCAACGGTGAACCTGTTGCAACAAAATAAACATATTGAGATAAAAATCTAAATATGGAAGAGAAACTGAATTTATATAGAATTCAAGCTCATTGAACAAACCAGCAGAACTGCACTTACCCTTCCTGAGGATCAAAAACAACCCTAAGGGGTGGACATTCCCCTCTCCCCATCATGGACTTGCACAAATTTAATGTTTCAACATCTTCTTTTGGTAAGACCTGAAATTCAATTTCAACAGAATTTTAATGAGACTTTACCAACATAAAAAAAATGAATGAGATGAGCATTACATTAAAAACAACATAACTAATGGCTAATTCCTATCCAAACACTTCTTCTAAATGTTATATGTAGATTCAATCCAAGAATGCTGTCAAGAAGCTAGTATGTCAAGTTACCTGCATTCCTCCTTTCTCGAGCGAGGAACAATTTGCAGATCTTGGAGCCATGCCAGGCATGTATGTAAGTTCATTACTGAACACTGTTCCTGTTGCTACCAAAGCTGTAGCTAGTGACGCCATCTGTTCCAATCTGCTTTTATGATCCTTACTCGGATTGAAAGGCAAGAGCTTTCTTTTCTTTTTCGCAACCACTAAGCCACTAGATCGCTTGCGTCTCTTTCGGCTGTCTAAGAGATGGGGAAGAGGCAAAGCCCTAATTAAATCAAAACCCAAAAGGAGATAAACAGACAATTGCCCTCATGATAACTACAAATCCCTTACCTTGACTTGATTTGGGAGTTGATTCTAAAGCCCTCTCTATGCGAAAGAAATCAACAATTTTAGTTTGAACTAGAGGGAAACCTGCACAAAGCCAAAGGAGGAACAATAAGGACATTAATCAACAATCTGATTCACCAAAAACACAGCAAAACAAATCCAAAAACAAATGCCTTCTTATCTTTAACAAATAGGTGAATATAAATGGCCCTAACTCCAATCAATATAAGCAGCAACTAAGATTGATTTACTTGGATCAAAACACTAATTTTACCAACACTGTTAATTGTCCAAAATAACTTAAATAGCACCTAAGAATAGCTTAATCTATCTTCAATTAATTTTCTATTAACCAAGGAGCAGCTAAATAAAAAAAAAGGATTAGTTGTTAACAATCCATTTAGCTGCTATCAAATACTTCAAATGGAAGAATGAAACTGCATATACTAGTCCATGGAAAAATCTTGCTACAATTCCAATTCAATCCAAGAACTCAATCAATACATTCGACCCCAAAACATTCCAAATGTGAACCAGATAAGAACACCAGCCACAACCAGACTATTCACATTGAACAAATAAATTTACTAAATATGAATGATTCAGCCTATACACCGCAGCACAGAATCCAGAAATCAAATTATAAGCCTGAACTAAATGATTATGCAAAAAAATTAAAAATAAACGAATTTCAGATCCTAATTGATGAATCTCAACCTAATTTCCAACAAAATGTAAACCCAACAAAACCCACATCCAATTTAAGAGATTCAGCCCAAAAATAACTGCAAAATTCACCAAACCCACAAGCCAATCACCGATATAAAATCACCCAACTACCCAGAAACGCATAAAATCGATCGAACCAGCTGAAGAAAATGGAGGGTAACCCTCAAAAACATACTCTTGGGTCTCTTATTCTTGGAGCAGGAAGGGCAGAACCAAGAGCCTTTGGGCACGGAGACGAGAATGGGTCTGAGGCAAAATAGGTGGAAACCTCGGTCGCACTTGTCGCAGAGAAGGAGCTCGGCCGGAGACTCGCCGGATCCACATTCCTCGCAGCATACATCATCGGCATCGCCGTCACTATCACTGTGGTCGCTGATGACGATGACGTCACTGTTCCGCCGGGGCTTCGGAGCCTGGGTTCTGCGCCGGAGCACCATTGCAGCTCGAGAACAAGGCATTGTAGGTACAGCTTACAGAGAATGGAGATGTGTGTTTCAGCGATTTTTGTGGGTTGCGACTATTGAGAGTATATAATAATGGGTAGATTTGGCGCGTTTATTTTTATTTCCCGCGGGAAATGGGTTTGGCGCCAATGGTTCGTTTGGTTTCTGAGTCGCAGATTTGGGAATCGGCCCAGCCCAAATCTTTGGGTGCTTTGTCTTCGTTCTTGTTAGTAAGGAAATTAATCGGACCATTAATTTTTGTTTTAATAATCGATTCAGTGCAACGGTCATATTTTGGCTGTGAAATAATCATTAATGAATGACAATTAAGCTCAACGGTCATATTTTGGTGTAATCAATTTTTTTGAATTGATTATTTGAATATGATATTTTTATGAAATGGTTTTATTACTTTTTTTTTAGAGGAGAAATGGTTTTATTACTTCAATCGTTTTAAAATTAATTGTCTAGAAAATTAAGTTTATTTTATTTTATGAATTGAATAAAATGGGCATTAGAGTTGGGGTTTGGCAAAAAGTGAGGTTTATCGTTTGTGGCGAGCTCTTGTCTTTGACAAGTTATTTTTATCGTTATCCTTTTACTTAGGGCTTTCTAAGGTTTTTACTGATTCGGCGGCAGTTTGGTGGCATTGGTGTATGGTTGTGTGAGTGAAAATGGAAGGCAGTTTGGAGAGTAGAATGAAGGCTTTAACGGTGGCAAAGGAGGAGAATGTGCGCCTTGATCTCGATGCGATCCAGGACGCAGCGACAATGACCGGGAGGGTGGATGGAGGGCGCGGAGGTTAGTGTCGCCCTCCCCGTGGCCGGTTGAAGGTTAATACGAACAGGACAAGTTTTGCGTCATCAGAAAAGGTAGGGTGGGTGGGTTGTTCGAGACGACGATGGAAGTCATTGTGTTGGTGGCCGGATCTCTTAGTCGGGACAAGCGCAGGTGCGCCTTGATCTCAATGTGATCCCAAATGCAGCAACAATGATCGGGAGTACGGAAGGAGAGCGTGGAGGCTCGAGTTGGTGAAGTGGGTAATAATATCCCACATTTGATAAATATGAGTTGAAGAAGCTACATATAATGGTGCAAGTGAAACCTTACTAATAAGATTGACATTTTAGTAGTGGAAGCCCAAACCATTATATTGTAGCCCATAATGGTATCAGAGCTGGTTTTGATTCAGGCATTGGCCTGTTTATGTTGCCTCCCCATGTGATCTCCGGCCCGCTTGCAGAGTGCCGATTCAAAAGACCCCTGATTGTGCACGTGTCGAGCTCACCGATAAATGATAAATGTGAGACTCGCACGTGAGGGGGAGTGTTGAAATGGGTAATAATATCCCACATCGGATAAATATGAGTTGAAGAGGCTACATATAATGGTGCAAATGAAACCCTACTAACAAAATTGACCTTTTAGTAGTGGAAGTTTATGTCACAATGTCACAATGTCAATGGTGCACGTGTTGGAGATTGACTTGGTGCGTGCATGTCATAATGTCAATGGTTGTTTTTACATCTATTTTTTGTGTATGATCAAGATGATAGATTTAATGTTGTAGTTTTCTATTTATTTATTTATTTTTATAATGAAACAAATTAAGTTTTCAAGTAAAGATAGACCCTTCCTATAAACGGTTGAGGTTGGAAATTTTTTTTTTCATTCTTCATATTTTTTATGTTGTAGTTTTCATCAAATGCATTTTTGGTGGTTGATTACTCATTAATATAAGATTTAATTGGGTTGACAAATAGAAATTTGAAGAACAAGTTGTGAATTATTTTGGATAACTAGTTAATGCTACCTTAAAAATCATAAGTCATGAGACGAATGACATAGCAACACATAGCGACCAAATGCCACCCGAGTGACTAAACCCGGGACTGAGGGTTCGCGTTCGAACCGAGACCTGAAACGCCCCATGATGGTCATTTCTCTTCCTCGGAGTCCCCGAACATCCCAAGACGATCTGGCGCAAGATGAAGTTCCCAGAAGCCACCAAAAGAAGAAAAAGAATGTGATGATACGTGCGAAGTCGTGGCATCAAGGTACGCATTATGTGGCATCAAGACCCCCATGCCGCGACATGGGGTGGATGCATGCGGAAATCATCTCCTCCTCGTGCCATGCTCTCCTCCCAGATGACCCAAAAATGACCAAAGTGTTTTCGAAATTGTTCTAAGTTTTCTCAATGCACCCAAGACTCTCCAAGAGTGCTCCAAACAGCTCGGGCATCCCAAGCGCCCCCCGAATGGCCTGGGCATCCAAAGAGTCACCCGGACATCCCAGGCATCCCAAGAGCCACATGGACGGCCCGTGAGCCCTAAGAGCGCCCCGAAGAGTACAAAGCCTCCAATGGCGCAAGAACTATTCCAAACGTCTCCTGGTTGCCCACTTTGATCCCTGGATGAAAGACAAAGGGAGTGAGAACCACTCTAAGGCTCTCACAAGGCCTCCTCCTCGTCGGATCACCTTCGAGACGCTCTAACTTGTTACAACATTATCAACGCTCCCGAGACCTCATGACGCTACCCCACGTGGTAAAGGCTCTCAAGAGTTTCGGCGAGCCACCCCAGCACGCAAGAGATGTACGGGAACCAACAAATACTTGGTGCGCATGAGCAACACACCCGGTGGGCCAGAGGCCCAAGTCACAAATGGGCTCAAATGGGCGTCACACCTTCAACAACCAATCACACGCTCACACGTGACACTAGTTGGTGGAAATGTATAAATATCCCCTCTTGGTAGGAAAGACGAATCCTTAATTCTCTCAAGATTGCTTACCTCTCTAGCTTTCTCTCTCTAAATAGCTCTCAAGAGCATTCGTGTATTACGACAGAGCCTGAGACGGTGTTCCGGAAATACCACCCCTGGTTCTTCATTCTTTGATGTGTTGTCTTCTCTCAGATCACAGGTTCGCGACGCATCGATCGGATTACCTTGACTTGGAGTGAGAATACTTGGACATTGGACAATTGGACTTGAACACTTAGGCTAGACACTTATGCTTACGTGGACAAGACGACAAGCGACTCTATTGTGCGTTTGCTTTGACCACTTAATCCGGCCGCAAAAAAATAGCTCGAGACCGCTCCGTTGGGCCCGGTAGAAATGGACGGTGCAGGCTTGATCCGTCTAATAATCAAACGGATCACGGGTTGAGGATACCCAACTCGCGGGCTAACCCGCCCGCCCGCTACACCTTAGTATAAATATTTTTTTTTTAGTTTTACCTAACCCTAATCTCATTTTTTGCCTCCTCTCTTCGTCTCTGTCCTTGAATCCCAACAGACTCCACTCTCCTCTCTCTCCACTCCTGTCCATTGAGTTACTCCCTTGAAAGTTGAACGATCTTAGAATTGAGATCGTTGATTTCATTTGGTTGGAGATCTTATAGCCCTCATTTGTTACACGTTACCTGATCTCCATCTCTCTCTATCGAAATTGCAACAAATGATGAGATTGAACAAACACTCATTATTTATGGATTCTAATATCCAGATAATGGATTCAAGATCTTCGTTCTATTTTTTCTGTATAAATATCTCCTTCTGGGCTTGCATGTCTCATACTCGTTTCGTTTTGATCTTCACATTTCTTTACTTCTTTCGGCTTGTTTTTCTGTTATTGTATTTTGGATGATATTGTTGTCCGAATATGGACGATAACGTGCAAGAAGAAGCAACCCAAGTGAACGAGCTTCCATCTCAGGT
>JAYMTF010004558.1:0-12976 GCA_036897485.1 Pelargonium nanum | reverse complement strand
CCTTTACAAGCCGCCTTTGATTAACCAAAACCTGAAAAACCCTAACTGTCACCAGGGACAGAACGCGTCATACAGACGGAAAGACCACTTTTATTCAAATCAACGATAACAAATACGTGTTATCATTTGTGCTTAAATATCCATAATAATAATATAAACTGATAAATTCATATATAAATTCTATTCGGTTTTGACAATTCAAATAAAAGGTGATTACACAAAATTATCACATAACTATTTTGATTAATTTTTCATAACACTTAACAACTCTTTTGAGCGTTTTTAATGCTTAAAATCTTTTGTATGTATTAAGAGAGGAGTGTGTCTAATTACATGACTTGGCACCGTCTTTAGTATTTTGTAATGTTTTGAACCTACTACAATGGATGCTACGAGGAAAGGGAATGTGAAATTATGATGCTTAATATTGGATGTTAAGGTGAGCATCCTCTCCTTAACACATTTTCTTAGCACGTCCAAGTCCATTGCTTAGGATCTCTACCATAGGTAATCGATAACTCTTAGCGCCTTTATCAGCATATGCATTGGAGATGTCCTTATCCCATGTTCCGTCAACTAAAATTAACTAAAAATTACTGTCTTTCATCACTTGATAGACTAATATGTATATGTGAATAAGTAATGTATTTCTTGAGTGATTTTAATATACAAATGCTATGAGTATTTATACCCACATGAGACTATAAAAAGTAAGAGATATTTTTTAATTGCAATGTCTTTTTATAGAGCGATTTCAATTCTATATGGAAGAAAGCAATCATATCAATGTCAAGGTGAATCTTGATCCCTATTTAGCTGATTTTTTAACATGCCTCGCAAGATGGAGGTATCAGAGATGACGCATATCTTAAGTCGAAGATGGATAAGTAGTTGACGGGAAAATGATTTTGATGCGTATATCATCAAGTGGGTCTTTTGTGTTGACACATGCAACATGAATGTTGCCCATCGTGACTTGCTCACGAACAAAGTGCTAGTCAAGGGCGACATATACATGAGTCAAAATACAGGACTGGCGTAGAGATATGTGGCTTCAATGTAGTCGTACAACAAATAAGTGGCTAAGATAGAAATACACCAAGTTCATGAAACAAGTTTCAAACTCACATTACTTAACAATTATGTTTTCAATTTCACGATATTATGTTTTGGCGGATGATCATGCTACTATTTTTTGTCGATTTTTTTCTTTCTTCAGGAGATGACATTTAGGCTAAAATATAGTATATATGCAGTGGTGGACCTTCTGTCCTCTTTATTACCTCCCCAATTAGAACCACTAGATGCATGAAGTTGTCGGGAAGTGCCACAACGAAGATACATATGGTTCCCTTACGATAGGGTATGACTCTTTTGAGTGCATTCTAGTGTTGCATTGTTGGAGAGTGCATGAATTGAGAAAGCTTATTGACAAGATAAATAACATCTAGTTGTGTAAGTAATATATATTGAAGCGAGTCAATCAACTGACGATATGAGTTTGAATCAACTTTGTTAAAACAATCATTTTGACATCGTTTCTTGAATCAAAGACACTTAAAATTTTGTAAACACTATAACTAAATTAGACTTGCTTACATGGCACGACACAATTGACACACTAACATGATATTTTTATACAATCTATTCATAAACACGGCCCAAACCCTTACTAAACACGGCCCAAACCAGATTTTTGAAGCCCAACACTCACAAACTGTAAACCCTTGCTGGGGTTTATACACCACAGACACTTTCAGCTCCACCGTCGTCACCACAAGCTCAAACTCGACTCTGCTCCTCCATTTTCAGGCTAGTTTCTGCTCAAATCAACACCATTTCCTACTCCCTCGCACCTTTTCTTTTCTTGAATTTTCAATTTACATCTTCTTATTCTTCTTCTTTTGCTGAGCAGGTTCAGAAGACCGACACATACTGAAATGGCTCTCTCTCAAGCCGCAAAACGCCCTTTCGGGTTGCTCTGCAACAAGCTGAGCAGCCATTGCCGTGGCTACTCTATCCGTGCCTACGCCATCTCCCAACTCGGAGAACCCAAGAGCTCGCTTCCTCTCGATCAGGCCAATCCAACTAACGGTTTCGGGACGTTCTCGAGGCGATTCAGTGGCGGAGCTCCCGCTGCTTCGGAGCAGATGAATCTCATCAAGCAATTGAGGGAACGGACCTGCGCTCCCATCAAAGACGTCAAGGCATCGCTTGTTGACTGCAACTGGGACATTGGTAAAAACCCTCAGATCTTCTTCTTTGGATCTTTGGGGTTCTTTTTTGTATTGGTTTGTGAATTCTGATTTGGGCGTTGATGGCGTAATGGATTATCTGCAGAGGCTGCGCAGACGGATTTGAGGAAAAGAGGCAAGGTTTTGGCTTCTAAGAAGTCGTCTCGAACCGCCGCGGAGGGTTTGCTTGCCCTGGCGCAGAGTGGGAACAAGGCTGTTATAATTGAACTTAACTGTGAGACTGACTTTGTTGCGAGGAATGAAATATTTCAGCATTTGGTTAGTGTCTGAATTTTACTTCAACTTTCACTAAAACACTTGCTCTTTTGTATACACGAGTAGCTAACATCGATGTAGTGGCGATTCAATTGGTTATTTTCATGTGAATTTGACTTCCCTTATGTGCATTAATGTTACATGTAGGCCTTGTGTTTGGCAAAACAAGCTTTGCTGGTCGGAAATTCTTCCGAGCAGGCATCTGGGGTCGTTCCTTTTGGTCCAGAAAATATGGAGGTAGGAGCTTGAACTTCCTTGTTTTGATAAAGCTAATTCTTTTTTCTTCTTTATTAAGTTACATAATTCTTGTTATTTGGTGGTTGTTTCCTTGATAGTTATTATTGTAAACAATCATGATCTAGGGACCTTTGTAGGGGGCTTCACATGATCCTTAATTCTAGTTTGCAAGAGTAACCATATTCATTGAATCTCACATATTGAGTATATTTGGCAGTCTTTGCATGATTAATAATCTACATACATACGATTTCTGATGTTTCTGTCTCTGACTCTCTGGAGAGTTCGGAGAATTGACTCCAAAGAACAAAAGTTGACAAATTGCTCGTTCCTGTTTATTATTCAAATGTTGCTGACTTGCCCAACGTGTTAGTCTAGGCATCCCATGTTATGTTGTTTGATTTATGATTTAAGTTATCTTGCAAATGTTGCAATATAACTTCTACTTGCAAGCAGTGAAGACATGGAATATATTTGATCATTGGAAAACATGTTTGAAGTGTATCAAGAGTAGGTTTTAATCTGACACCTTTGGAAATTTTGAACCCTGGAAAACCATGCATGAATTATTTGATTCCTATCAGGACTTGAAATTCAATCTTGAGCATCCAAAAATTAGTGGAGAGACAACTGTTCAAAATGCAATTACAGAAGTGGCTGCAATTATGGGAGAGAATGTAAAACTCAGAAGGGGTTATGCAATATCTACTTCTTCGCCTGGTGTTCTTTCTACTTACCTTCACACGAGCCCCCAGCCAGGTACAAATCATGTTGAACTGCTTTTCCTCAGTTTCTTGCACATGCACATGCATAATTCTCAAGATGTAGTTTGTTCCTGTTCTGGACATTCTATCTTGTTCCCAAAGTCTCCTCACCCTAAGTAGGACTGAAACTGTTTGAGCTAACAGAGAACCTAGTTTTTCAATTTCAGTTAACTCCCTGTTTGTCATGCAGGCTTAGGTCGTATTGCTGGAATTTTATCTCTTGAAGTTGAGGATGTGAATTGTCAACTGGATGCACTCCAACGTGTTGGTTCAGAGTTGGCAATGCATGTGGTGGCAGCAAAGCCTTTATTCTTAACAAAGGAACTTGTTTCCTCGGAGGCCTTAGAAAAAGAACGCGAAATTCTTAAATCTCAGGTAATTTCAGATATCTTGAGGTAACACAGTAGGGTTCCAAACTAAACTTGGTTTTGTGAAGTTCGTTTTAGTATTTTACCCTTTGACTAGGCTCTATATGTCACTTTGTCTTGCATTCTCTGTTTGGTACATGAAAGAAAAAAAACTATGCAATGTAGAATGTTTTCCATTCAAAGGAAGATTTCTTTTACATATCTGGATAACTGAAAGAGGAAGTTCTTTTGTACCAGTGGGGAATTTTTTACGCAAACCAACCTTCAGAAAATAAAAAATATTTTCTAATGGAATTTATTTTCCTTGAGTTAACTAACAAGAACCTCAATATCATTGCCTCGACATAATTATTATTTCCTTACCTCTGGCGGTTTCTTATCTTCTATTTTATACCCTTTAACCTAGCTGAAATGTACTTGCTCCATTTCCAGTAAACATTGGACTTCGGAGCCACCTCAAAAAGGGCTAAGGGTTCCATTGTTCTTCTGATCTTAGTTGGTTTTCCTATAATGGTTTATCGTACTGATTTGTGGGCCCTTAGCAAAATATGCTTATCGAGGGAGAAAACTCTGTTCTATGATGGAAAATGTTTTAAGTATATTTCCATTAGAAGTTAGAAGCGGTACCAATGACAAGATGGGGAAGTGTTTTCCCTGGAGACTCGGTTATCTCGTGTCTCTTGTCTTAGCAAAAGTGGACGTGAGACCGTGATAAGTGTTTTGACTTAGTAGTTAGTAGCTTATTGTAGGTAAAATTTATAAATTAGAAAGAGCAATTCTTTTGAAAACTGCTCTCACACCTTTTTTTTATTTAAGGACCACATTATCTCCTTAACATAGATTCTTAGTTTTGTACATCCTTTCCAGTTTTTATTTTATTTTTCCACTTGTTCCTAATACTTGCTTTATTGATTTATTTATTAGCTTCATTGGTGGTTGCTTCAATATTAATTATGGAAGATGTTCGGTGGAAAGTAGTTCAAAAATGTAAAGCTTCAAATGAAACCTAACATATCTAGGATAATAAGCTGGAAACATCTCAATATCTATGAATGCCTTTTATGCTTGAAGAAATCACATATACAGATGTACTGTTAATAGCTATTGATTTGTGTGATATTTGTTAATTATTGTGATCTCTTCTTTGCATATATAATGATCTTAGAAATAGGTTACTGTTGGTATATTATTTGTGATGTACTATGTAGCTCATTCTGGTGTTCATGTTGTCAGTTTTCACTACTAATTTGGTTTTGTATGTCAGGCTGAAACTTCAGGGAAGCCTGCGATGGCCATAGAGAAAATGGTTGAAGGTCGTTTGCGTAAATACTATGAGGATGTTGTCCTAATGGAGCAAAAGTTTATTGTGAATGATTCTGTAAATGTTAAGGTAATTGAAGCACCGTTTTGCATTATAAAATAAAAGAGCTTTCCCATGAATTTTATCAATTGCATCACATTGAACTATCCATGAGAGCTTCCATTTGAGCTCTTGTAATTCATAGTCACCACAAAATAAGTTACATTGTGTTAATGAATTTATCCTTATCTTTTAATAGTCAACATCTATATTATAAGCTTAGCTTAGCCTTATATGAGAGAGCTATAAGAATTTTTTTCATTCTACAATAACATTGTAAGTTAGCTATATCGATCATCTCTCTGTTCCAAGATGATACAACAATAGCTCTATTATCTTAGCACCTTATCCAAGGAACCATGTCTCCTAATTTATTTGTCCAATTGGGTATTGCCATAGTAAACTATGAGCTATAGGTCCAGGTGGTGTGACATATGCCTTATATGTATACGCATGTTATATTATTTACTCGTTTTTGCTAATTGATGTTTTACTATTTACTTCAGACATTGGTAAATAATCTATCCAAGGAAGTCGGCTCGCCTGTGAAGATTGGGAGTTTCTTCAGAATGGAAGTTGGAGAAGGTGTTAAAAGGTAAAAACTACAGTGTATTCAAACGTATATGAATTCCCTTCTTCTCAAATAGAGTTAGTTTGACAAGTTTAATCAAGTGGGAAACGAGAAGAAAATAACCGAAATTTACTATAAGAATGTGTTTTATACCTGAAGTAAAAGGGAAAGGAAGATGTAGTTACTGTACTTGATTTACCATAATGGCCTTCAATTTAAGTGTTTTGATATCAGGGATATTTTGTCGTTATACATGTTAATTCAATTTATGAAGGAAATTCAACTTCTAGCCATTTGGAATGGGGCTATGAAGGAAGCATTTACTTCCATTTCCTTTCTTTTCAGCTATATTTTAAATTTAAAAAAAAACAAAAACAATAATTCATTTGCTATTTTCTTCCAATTTTTCCATGGATTGAAAGGGGCAACCTGTTCATGACATACTCTACCAGTTCATTAAGCCATTAACATAGTAGCACCCTCGACCCTTCCCTCTTGGGGAGATGCAACAGAAGGGCCTAGACAGGCTGTAAATGCAGGCTCTGCCTTAAGTTCAATATGAGCCATAGCTTGACCCAAACAAGCCAAGCGCATTTGCACTTGCATGTGAGGATTATATATTGATGTAAACATTACCTGTGATTGTAATGGGTTTAATTGAGTTGTCTATAAAATTTAGAACATTTTAGTTGCTTCACTAGAGAAAATAGTCTTTGTTTCACTATCATCGCAATGGCACTGATCTATCTACTAGGAAAGGTCCTCTCTATGCTCTAATGCCCACACCGGATATGAAACGTATTGTCTTTTGACGTTCTGAACCCAGCTTAGTACCACATCTACAGCTTTAATGGGTGAACAGCCCAACCCCTGGAACATACTACAGCCCTAAGTGACGAATAGCTGTCATCGAGATACCAAACCTTCCTGTCATCTGAGAGCATGGTGTCTAATAAATTTAATGTATTCATCCACCATGTAGAGCTTGCAAACATCTTGAGTGCCTTCATCTGGAGCATGAAAGTACCAGAGCGCTGTGTATAAAGTGTATGTGGGTCTCTGCACTAAGATGATTTTGGGTTGTACTTGTTATAGCACATGCTTCCTTTACTTGCAAAATGTTGCAACTTGCAACTGCTGCTTCAATTCTCAGCATATTGCTTTATCAACCTTTCCCCTGTACACAACTGCATATGTGACCTTCCAGCGAAGAGGAAAAATCCTTCTCGTATATTGTGTATGCTGGTCACTAGTAATTATATGGATATTAACAAGAACACATTCATATGTTAGGGGCACAATGAATTATATGCCTTGGGCAGAGTGAAAACAATAACCAATATTATGTATTTATGCTAAATTTGTATTTTATCAGGTTTGTAGTGTAACTTTAAACTTTGTAAACATTGTACTCGATTCATGGGGTCTTCAGGGCATGAGGTAAATATGTTTCTTGCTTCAGGGCATGATTCTGTTGTGATAATTGATGAGCATCTGAGCCCAAATGTCAAATATTGCAGGAAGAAAATCTTTAATTTATAATATAGTCCCAATCTAGCACCTCCTAAGTTGCTGACAATCTGTGGTTTGTAGGCTAGAAGAATCTGATGCATCTGAACCTGTGGCTCAAGCTGCATAATAGTTTGAAGTGAAGCTGGTCTGGACACTTGTGAAGGCCGAGGTTAGTCTTAAAGATGCCAAGCAATGAGGATTGCATTTGCTATCTTATTTTGACGTATTAGAAGCAATTTTATGACCACACAAGTTACTGCATTGACAGTATGATGACTATTTTTCTCGAAACCAGATAAATGAAAGACTTTTCAGTACAACAATTAGATTGTAAAATGCCGTTCTCTTCTCTCCATCCCATAGAATCATCAGTTTTCATCTTCTACGAACATTGTACAATAACAATGCATAATAAGAATGCACACTTTGTCCTATAATTGCCGATACTATTGCATTTGATTAAATCTAGAATGGTAATTCAGATACTCTTATTATGTATGAAATGGTTTAACCTTCCTTGTGACCCTGCAGCTTTGGCTAGGCCAAGTAAGTTGTTAACATTAACAGATGTTTTTAGCCATTAACATGTCATTTCTTACATACTACAATAAATTTTTCACATGATCTTACAGTGATGGGAGAGAAAATTGAGGAGAAAACTAGAAAGAGAAGGTTGTCTAGTGGAACTTAAGGCTGGTCAAGATGTTGTTGTTGACAGGGTCAGATAAATGGTCCAAGAGGTTTTGGTATGGCCCAACTCCTGTCACAAGACCTTGGATGAAGTAACCCAATACAGCCAACATAGCCAATCTCCCATTCTTCACCTCCTTGAGCTTCAACTCCTTCATTGCCTTCTCATTTTTCCCAAATCCAAGTGGGTTGAACAAGGGTCCTCCAGGGTATGCAGGGTCCCCGGATCCGCCCAAGAATTTCTCGAACCCCAAGAAGTATTGCTTTCCCATGGAACCCGGCTTGGCCCAGTCTTGGAATCTCCTGTGCTCTGCAAATCCCATGAGTGCCATCTCCAGAACAAAGAGTGTGTAATTGTCTGCCCAGTAGCTGTATGTCCCAGCTGGAGGGATGACACCAGTCTGGAACCAAGGCAAGGCAGTCTCGACAGGAATGAGCCCAGCCTTGCCCAGAATCTCAGGAGCTATGGCACCTGCAGCTCCCAACATAGCGAAACGACCATTGATGATCTCTCCGTAGGCGAGCCATTTCGGCTCAATGAACCCTCCAGTGCCCTCAGGGTCCGAGAGACCCAACGGATCAAACCCATAGTCACCGGGGAGGCTGTACATGAAGATCATCAGGTAAACAAGCCCTAAGCCATATCATAGTTGAAAGCAAGTATGAAATAGAAGAAATGTGGGTTACCTGCCATCCAAGTAGGAAAGGCTCTGCTTGGAAGCAAACCACAAGGGCCTGTCTGCTCCTTGCTGTGGAAAGGAAAAACATATGAAACCCTAGTTAGTAACTTGCATGGCAAGTCAAGAGAAGTTGAGAGAGAGAGAGAGAGAGAGAGAGAGAAACCTTGACAGGAGGAGTAGCAGCAGCCCTGACAACAAAGGAGACCTTCCTGGAGGAGTGGAGGGGTCTGGATATGGCTCCAAGTCTGGAGGTCTCCACTGTAGAGGTTAGAGAAGGTGATAAAAGAGCCTGTGCTGCCATTTTTAACAAAATTATCTTACACTGAAGCCTGAAGGTGGTGGTCTGGTGGATTTGATTTCTGTAAGTGTAGAGTAAATTTGATTTCAGAGAATCTGAGTTGCTGGGGATATATATGAAGTTTTGGAGAGGTTGAGATTAGGGTAGGAATAGGATCTGTTTGTCCAACAAGTTTTGCACACCTGGCTTCATTACCTGGATAAGTGATATTGTTGTGTCCCACTATTGCCACCTGGACTGATTTTAACCACCACTTTCACATCTCCTTCCCTCTCTCTCTTCTAAAATATCTACTACTGTATTTTGTTATCAGTTTCAGCAATTTCTTTGCTGATCCGAGGCAAAATCTTTTCCTCTCTCTTGATTGGTTGTCACAAGTTTACTTTGGGTTCTTTTGTCTTTTCCCTATTTGTAAGATTTGAAAGATGTTGATTAGATTAGACTCACTTGCCAGAAACTCCATTCATATGGTATGACAGAATACAAATATTCTTTTTTCAAGACATATGCTACACTTGACACATTTTGTTATGTGAGCTATATAATAGCATTACTAAAAGACAGACACCTAATAAATAGGCTTTTTTTTTTTTTTTTGGAAGAGCACTGAATATTCAACTAATTCAAGGATTATATTAAATGAAACAAAAATATTTTTTTAGCGCAAAATACTAGTAATTTATTACTTCAAATCATACAATAACAAATACGATATAAAATTATGAGCTTGAAAACCAACTCACCGAGGCAAGTCTTGACAAAGAGATTGAAAACCTATTTAACTTGTCGATCACTCGGTTCATAGACCAACATACAAGTAAAAATTCAACACTTCCAAACTGAATCACAATAACTAAAACATCTTGAATAATCAAATCGAAGACACTATAATCCTCATCAGCCTGAATTATCAAATTGAAGACGCAAAAATCCTACCCTCAGCTTGAAGAGCACAAACAACTGTTTATGATTGCACTTAAAGCTTAAGACGACCACACGAAGGTCTCTGTCAAATGCCCTCGCAACTACCGCAAGTTTGCTATTTGATACAGTAGCAAACTCGAAGGTTGATCTCAAGGATACGGCTAAATCATCACCTTCCATGTCACCTTCTCTTTTCATGTAACCACCATTACTGCCACAGACCTCTTATTGTCATGCGCTATACAAAAAACTCACCATAAATTTACACCGTTGCCGCTCTAAAAGCAGCCGTAGCAGTAAGAAAACCTAACCACAACTTCTTTATCTATGGTTACCAAAACAAAAATTCAAGGAATACACTGCACACAAATACATAATTAGTAGAGCTTTCAAAGGCCCAAAAGGGAATTGATTGCAGGCGCAGGCCCAGAGAGCTTTCAAAGGCCTAATGTAATCTAAGAGGCCCAAATCTATTTATTCGGTCATCCAATGGGTCGGACCTGTTCTGGTGGTGGTGGTGCGTGGCGGCGGCGAAGATCTTCAGACCAGAGTTCACAATTTCACACAGTGAAGGAGATCATGCTTCGAATTGGAATTGGAATTGGAATGGTGTGCAAGGACCATTTCCACATCATGCGAAGAAGATGGATGAGCAGTGGCAGAAGAGCAGTGATGAGCTTCGGAGACGGAAGCCACGGCGCGCTGGGACTGCCCTCTTCTCTGACCGGAACCGGATTGGGCGGTGACGACGCTTACGAGCCCACCCTGGTCCCCGGCCTCCCGTCCGACGTCACCATTGTCGCCGCCGGCCATTACCACTCCCTTGCCGTCACTTCACAGGGTGAGCTCTGGGCTTGGGGCCGCAACAACGAGGCTCAGCTCGGCCGCGGCATTGCTTCTTCTACTTCTAGGTAACATCATTTCATTTCCCTTTTGAATTACTGCTCCTGAAAACAAAATCCTGAATATAGTTTAGCTACTGATTCATTTGAATCATGAACCTAACTTCATGACACAATTTTATCACTTTCTTGACCTCAAACCCTATATACCCTGTGTTTTTCCAAACATTTTCTTGAATCATACTAGTTTCAACTTAATATCTGATAAATCAAGATAATGGTGTGTTTGGGCACCAACATTTCATTTGAAATGCTGGATTTGTGCCAAATGAGGTGTTTGGGAATTCCAAGAATTTGTATTCGTATTTGAGGCAAATCCAATAGCATTCAAAACATGCCTAGAACATGTGATTTCAAATGACAATTCTTACCTTGTCATTTGAAATTTTATGATTTCCCAAACATTATATTTGTATTTAAAATTCACCAAGAATAACTTTGTTCTAATGGAAACTTCTTGGATTGTTAAGGGAATTGGTGATAGATATGCTGGTTATTGATGTATTTGTGTTGTATAAGTTGTGTTTGGGTCAATGAGAGGTGGCTTCAAATTTGATGTTAAAGGTGAAGTACTGAATGTTGAACTCCGGTTATTGGCAGAGATTCATGGAATGAACCCAGGAGAGTAGAAGGGTTGGACAGAGTAAAGGTTTGTGCTGCATTTGCTTCTGGTGTCATTTCTGCAGCCGTTGGTGATGATGGCTCTCTGTGGGTGTGGGGAAAGTCCAAGCGTGGACAGCTTGGTCTTGGAAAACAAATAATTGAAGCTCCTGTACCTTCCAGAGTTGAAGCACTTGCTGGAGAAAAGATAGTTAAGGTGGACACTGATGCTTATGTAGAAAAATGATGTGTTAAATCTGGTGTTCCAATAGTCCAATAATTTGCCAAGATGAAAAACAAAATTTTACTCCCTCATCCCGAAATGAGTGTCCACTTTCTCAAAATGAGTGTCCATTTTTTTCTTTCTGTTTGTTAGTTATGCGTGAATTACCAATGATATCCCCAACATAGATAGTTAGAACCTCTTGATATTGTTGCAACAATAGTACATGGGTGTATAAGGGGGAAAGTCCAACTCTATCTAACTTAGCATTAATTTATACTCTCTCCGTCCCATAATTGTTTGCTTTCCATTTTCTGTGAAGATTAAGAATTAGAATTAGGTTTTTTCCCCTTACACCCCACATGCTCTTCTTGTAACAAACTCATGGAGCTCTCACCAACTTATCTTAAGGATATTATTGGTAATGCATGCATAACTATCTAACCAAAATAGAAAATGGACAATTATTTTGGGACGGAGGGAGTACTAAAGTGGAAAAGTAGATCGTCAATTTGGGATGGAGGGAGTAATAATGAATTATCAGTTTATGTAACATGCTCGATGCTTCAACGCTCATATGTTGTATGATGGGAAAGCTTAAGTGCTGCTTTCTTTGACAGGTCTCGCTTGGTTGGGGCCATGCTCTTGCACAGGCTGAGGATGGAAAATTGTTTGGATGGGGCTATTCAGCTGATGGTAGGTTAGGAGAGATGGGGAAAGCTTTAGAGACATCTCCACTAGATTCTAGTGCAGATACACGTAGAAGTAACAGTGAACTCTCGAGCTCAATGATTGAGGCTGCTGAGAAGTTGGTTCTGGAAGGAATAGAGAAGGAAAAAGACATGCCGATAGTCTGGAACCCTTCTATAGTGGACGAGCTTCATGGTGTTGAAGTTGTAGACATAGCATGTGGACTTGATCATTCCTTAGTTCTTTGCCGTAAGTGATAGTTGTGTTAAAATTCATGTGCACGAGCAGATATTTTCTCAACTTATGTATCCAATTTCAGGTGATGGCACCTTATTAAGCTGCGGGAGCAATGTATATGGTCAACTGGGCAGAGCAAAAAAAGATTTGGGAATGTTGCCAGTTGACATGAGCTTCCCTCCCAAGTCGATTGCATCAGGGCTTGGGCATTCCTTGGCAATATGCCAGACAGCTTCAGCTGGTACAGAATTTGGCGGGAACATCGTGTCGTGGGGATGGAATCAGAGTTCCCAGCTTGGAAGAGCGGGGCCAGAGAACCTTCCGATGGTTGTCCGAGAATTGGAAGGGGAAACTCCTATTTCAGTGTGTGGCGGGGGGGGAGCTTCCATGGCGGTCACGGCCAAGGGGGA
>JAYMTF010004557.1:0-12978 GCA_036897485.1 Pelargonium nanum | reverse complement strand
ATTAAAAATGGAGACTAAAACTTATTCAGTTATTTGAATTTCACACGCGATTATCATTATTATTGCTTAGTTATGTTCGTCGATCGGCAAATTCGGTGGTTCACGCTTTGACTAAGTCATCTGAGTCGGTTTCGGGTTTAGATTGTTGTTCCTTCTATGATTATATCTCATTTGGAGAGTGATATTTTGGTTTATTATAAGTTTCATTCTTTCTTCAAGTTATAGCCAAATTTATTTGACTTTTAAATCAATTTGATTTTTTTTTTTGAAAATTGTTAAAACCAATTTAAAGGAAATAAAGTTCAGTAAAATTGTTTGGTTTGTAACCATACATTTTTGTTAAAACTTAACTTGTTTTACTAAAAAATCATAAGTTTATCAGACGAATAATGACACGGCACATGTCACCCAAACGTCATGTCATATGTCGTGTCATCTTTTGATTAGCGCGCTAGCATTGAGAGAATGTTCCAGTGTTTCGCGACTTTGCCTTATTTGTTGTCGTATTGTGCATATTCGAGTATCTTTGAACTTTTGGGGGTTATTTGTAGTCCGAATTGACTTCTTCTTCTTTTTAGTGTTCTCCATGCTTAAAATTATTCCTTGGACATGGAGAATGTATTGAGCTATTTTACAAGTCTCAAATTTATTTTTCTTCGACTCGAGTATACGAAAGTGAGTCGGGCCCCTGATTATCAGTCTTTTCTTCGTTACGTAGTCAGTCGATCTTTGATAACACATGTCCGCTCTCTATTAAATATTTTTTGAGGTGATTTTTCATATAGAAACAATATCATTTTCTTGAAAATCTTTCTAAAATTAAAATTACATGCACGTAAAGTGGTATATTGAATTTAGCTAACCAGTTTGAATTATATCTAATGATTTACTGATTCTAAAAAGACTTATATAATGTTATTTTATATTGCATTACATTTATTTCATTAATTTGATTTTTTTAAATAAAAAAGAAAAGTGATTTCAGAAATACACCTTTTTTTTACTGTAAATTAATATATGAGAATTCGATTTCATCAATGAATATATATATATATGAGGGAGTATCAAAATAGAAAAAAAAAATGGTTGAAAATTGAAATATATTTAAATAAATGGTATATCAATAATAATACGATTTTTTTTATCCAAATGGTATACGGTTTCTTCAAAACAGCCTTCAACTTTGACAATACCAGAATCACTGTTCAAAATGTACAACTTTTTAAATATTTGAGATTTTATAACAATTTTCAATATATTTAAACAAAAATGTATAATGATAAGAAAAACTCGGTGTAACATAGTGGATGAGTTTTATATTCATGTAACCACATCACATCTTTACATATATAAAAAGATTACCAATCACATCAAGTAACAATATTAGCGATAAACTTTTAATTTATATTGTGAATTAAATTTGAAATTTATTGTAATGTAATGACAAATAATACAATTTATTTACCATGGTAAAAAAAAACAGTTTGCCTTTCTTCAATAGTACCACATCACGGATAAAAGATTTAGATTCTAAAATAGACGAACACACTTATAAGTAAAAATCAACGCATGAGTGCTGAAATTCAACTTCAGCGTGAGAATTAGTTATATACTAAATGAATTCATGGCATTACGAAAGAAAATGTAAAAATTGTCCGACGACTCTCCTACAAACGAAAAAAGTAGTTATACTTGTAGCAAGTGATGACGTAGTAAGAAGCATTTATGAGTATATTTGATGAACATAGTGATGACTAGTCTAGAAGAAATCATAGAGATTCATCATTAGTCATCGTACAAAGTCCATGATTACCTTGAGTGTGTATCATGATTAATATTAAGGATGTTTTAGTTTTCGGATTACCATGAGTGGCTTAATATGAACATGAAATATTGTCTTGAAAGTGCCAAACAAGCTGCGATCTACATGGGAACGTCATGGGAGGCACCATAGAAAATTAGTAGTTTAAGTAAATTGTGTCTCTGCTTTGTGGTTGCCAAATTATACAATCATCTTTGTAAAGAATCCTCATCAGTCATCACCAGCCTTCACAATGTGGGTGGTGGGGTGAAGTGGGGGAGAGAATACAAATCGTTCTCATGGTTAGATTTTTTGTTGTTCAAATCTTTGAAAAATTCGACCACATTATCCAATTAGTCAACTAATTACATAAACTAATCGATCCAGTTTTATAATATGTCGGCCTAATGATTACTCGCAAAATATTTACCAAACAATTACTCTGAACCTCCTTTTACCACATTTAAAAAAAAATGATTATAACTCATTTTACAAATAACTGAACAAGTAGCCTACCAAGAAGACACTATAAGCACAAACGTTGTCAAGGTTATAGAATTCAGCAAAATCAAGAGCATACAATACTCATTCACTTTAATGTCTCAAACAATCCCAACACTACATTCACATTCACTCTATTCTAGCAACCTACCTATGTTAGGCTAAGTACTACACAATATCACACTTCATACACAGTTCTATTACTACTAGTTGCAATAGAAAAACACACCAACCATTACCATACAAACAAACTGACACAAGACTAGTTCTTTTTTTCCTTGTACAGTTCCGAAACTAATTTGATTCCTAGCTTGCATCCTCCTCAATGGGGTCTGCTATCACCACTGCAAAACAAAGGTTGAAATTAGCATTTACTACATTCATAACATACATAATATGCAGTATCATATACTAGGATAAAAGAATAATGACATCACACGAGTCGACGAGTCAGGTTTGGGATAGTAAACTTCCTCAAGAATCTGAATCACTACTTAACATCACTAATAATATATAATCCGCCACCATGGTTTAGAAGAGAAGCGCTTGTTTTCACATTACCATTATTTTTCACATTATAGGATCAACGCCGAAACTTACCATTATTTTCACATTACCACTTCAGTTAAACATCACCTAGCCATAAAGTCCTTTGAACATAAGGATGGTTGTATTATATCAATATACAGTACTCTGTATAGCATCTAGAGATCGATACCACGAGATTTCCTTCTAAGTAACATAAAATAGTATGGATATCAACATTAATCTTCATTTTTCAATAACATATTAGTTAAACACTTAACCTAGAATTAGGACTCTAAGTCCAGATGCTTATGGTTAAGGGGCTCTCTTATTTTCACAATAAGTTGATATCAGAATATGGAATAATGGAAGCAGTCATCTAAGTTGAGTAACAAAACTAGAGAATGAAGAAACATACTTGCAGCCAAAGAGGAGAATTTTTCATTCTTTTACAAACAGTATATAAAGTATCATCGTGCAATAGTTGTAGCTGCTATCCCAACATGGGTTAGATGAACTTCCTGAGGCAGAAGATGATACTCAATACCGAGCTCTTGGAAACATTTCTTCAGCTCCAAAACTAGTTCAGATCTCCGGATGTTCTTTTCTCCATAATTCTGAAAGTTTATGGTGTGAGTAACATAAAGTGCCATCTTCATCTTGTTCACGTCCTCAATCTCCTTAACCACCAAATTGAAGTCAGGACGCCAGAGTTGAGAGTTGCTCACCAAGTACCTAAAGTAGCAAAACAAGACATCTTTTCACTTAAAGAAGGCAATAATTCCAAAAGAGAAAAAAGTTGCAAAGAGATATGGCATAGAAGTTAAGCAAAATTTGTAACAGTGAAAAAAATAATAAAGATCATCCTAAAATCGACTACGCTAATAGCATGAGCTAACTGTAACATTGGACTCATTAATTGCAAAGTAACTATCTATACGTTGAAACAATAATTATCATTGTTTCATGTGATGCAATGATAGTATGCTATTGATAATAATGTATTCTAAGCTAAGAGCATCTCTCAAAACCTACACCTAACCAGAATGAAAATATAGTTTTCCAGTACATAAATAAGAAGCACAAAAGTGTTGACATACGCTTTTATTTTAGCTTTGAGAGCTACAATACTCTCAACAGAAGTGGAAATATGAACCGCAAACTCCACAGAATCACTCATTTCAGGACTTCTGTAAAAATTGCTGATAGGTTTGGTCGACAGTGCTGAATTTGGATAGAAAATCTTCTCGTTATCGTATCTCAAGAAGACTGTTGTCAAAATGTTCATCTCTTCAACGACCATCTGCAAGGTTTGAATCAAAATTTATAAAGAGAATGAAGAATAGTAACCCTGATCCAACAAAGCTAACTACTATGAATTAGGATATGACCTGTACTCCATCAATGACGCAACGATCACCTACATCAAATGGGTGCATCACAAATACAAATATGATGGCTTCAAACACAGTCTTTGCAGCATTACCAAACATAAATGCTACTAACAAAAGCTGCGATGAAATGAATACAAGTATTTTGGTAGTTAAGAACCCCATCAAAAGTAACCACACAATAACGGCCAAAATAAGTACAATGGCTGAGAGAAGTCTGTTCAGCTCCTCTATTGCTGTTTTGGCATCATTCAAGGAATGTGCTAATGATTTGCGTTCAATGTAAACACTAACCTGCATACAAATAATGGGGTCATTAGAGCCATGGTAGAAACTCTATAGGAAAATGCTCCGTATCAAGATTGAGACTACTTTGCGTGCACTTACCAACCAGTCCTTCAAAGCTAATCTTTTGATCTTTCCAGTTTCTGCTGCTCCGAACATAGAAAGAACAATATCAACCTCCTCCCTTGACATGAAGCGTAACAAATCCTCTTCCTCTATATACCTAGAACATTTAACACAGAAGAATTATTAAGACAATTCAAAAACTAATTGTCAAATTCCAGGAGCTTTCAAAGGCATATATTCTTACTTTGCTCCCGGCTTAGCTACATTTCTGAATATCCGATAAGCAGCGTCCTTTGCCTCCCATTCAGTAGTAATCTCAGTATTATTCCGCCCACTTTCATCATTATAACTCTCTAGTGTATTGGAGATAGTCGACAGCCCCGAACCTCTTATAACATCAATCAACCCTTTCATGGTCCAAGCAGAAACATTCCCTTGCTTCATTTTTTTCAGCTTGTCAACATCAATTTCCTCTTCCTTTTCCTTCTTCACATTTCTGAAACTCAAATGTCCACTACTACTCTTTGACGTCCTGAGGGTTTCTCCCAACTCAAATGCTGAAGGCCCTGATAGGATCCGAACAACATACTGATGGAAGATCGATTCCTGAATCCGGTCAAAGAATCTAGAGCATTGGAATTTCGAAGCTAGTGTCTTTATCAGCAGAGTCTTGAGCAGCCATATAGCAGCACCGATTAGGCTAGCGCCAAGAGCCCTAGTAACATGATTTAGTATATTACTGGCTTCCTCGGATCTCTTGACTCCTCGGTTGATCAACAGAACCCAAGTCAGGAGAACCAAACTCAACCAAATAAATATCTGAACACTCTTCTTCAAGCCAAACACAAAATACAGAACCTTCTTCTTGAGCAAGAAGTTGGTCTCAATCAAGAAAACCACAACATTCAGTGACCAAGCTGAAAACAGCCTACCACAGAAGATTACCAGTACCAGAACACACCATTTCCACAACTCCAAACCCCAAATCACTATGTGGTCCAATTTGTTCACAGTTAAGCTAGAAACCAAAACACCCATAATACACACAAATGCAATCCACTCAAGAACCATGAACACTCTAACTTTCTTGCGCCTCTTTGCACTCACCTTGAGGTTCGCGGTCTTGTAGACCTCTTCATCTTCTTCTTCGTCGTCCGATGAAGATCCGATCAGTGGCGAGGCTGATTTCAAACTGTCCCTTGGAGTAGCAGAAGTAAGGTTTTTGCTTGGTGAGTTCGAGCTCACCAATGGCGTCTTCTCCTCATCCAAGTCAGCATCGCCAGGTTCTGGTGGCTCCACGAACCTCGATTTGGGCTTCGAAAACGTGGACCTCGAAAACGATCTCCTCTTAGTCAGGTTGGTCTCTGGAGTGGTTTTATTTGAGCTTGGACTGAGTTTAGCCATTTCTGTTGAAGGAGAGTTTGGGACTCCAAGAGTTGGGTTCTTGAGCTCAGAAATTTCCACATTCGGCGAAGAAGAAGAAGAAGATACCAGCTGAGGATTCTTGGAGCCGTTTCTATCGACCTTGACAGTTCCTCCGGAGCTCGAAATCGTCAATACGACATCGTTTTTCTCCGCTGCGCCTCTTCCACCTTCCATAGCCGCTTCTCCTCTGTCACGACTCCGACCAAAAAGGAGGAAACTTTATTCAGGGGAACGAAAATGGGAGGTTGGCTCAAAGACCCTTTTGGATTTGCAGGAAAAGGAAGCAATTGGAGAAGAGGGTATTCATAAACGGGTCGCTTATGGTCTGTTTGGTATGCGGGAAAGGAAGAGAAAATTTCCAGATTCTCACAGCAGCTCAAAAATAAAAGGCAAAAGCAAAACAGTGGTAGGTGCAGGTGTACGGATCACATAAAACCAAGCACTGTGTCTGTGTCCATGCTGCACAGTGCAATGTTTGCTTTCTCCAGAAATAATATACAAAATTAAATTTTGTCGAAAATCAAAATTAAATCATATCAATTTGTTCATAGATTCATTCATAGAAGTCACTACTGTAACAACTTACAATTATAGTTCATCTTTATTTTTGCATGTTTTCTTTGAGGCACTTTAATGTGAAATTTATTGGCATATCAGATCAAGTAGTTTGTTTCTATTTTTAGAAACTATGGAACAATGAAAAGACAAGGTTTAATTTTTTTTAGTATAATTGGATTGATGTGGTCTCTTTCTCACTCCATTGTTAATTTACTAATGATATCTGTATTAGAAAGTGTTAATATAATATTGGTCGCAAATAGGTTGTTGAGTTTCAGATATTCTAAAGAAAGAGTAGCAAATTGCTGAACTAGGTGAGCTTCATTTTAATGTTATTTATAGTTCCAATGAGATAACATAGTGGGTGAGTTTATTTTCAAGTGTTCACTGAACTATGAATATATAAATTGATATAATATTATTATCAGGAAATATTGCTGGACCATTTATTTTGTGAAAATGATATAATAAGAAAAGGAAAAAAGAAAAAAGGTTTAAACTTTAAGCATTAAATCAAATGCATTGATATTGATAGAGGGCCGGCTGGAGAGATTAAAATAACATGTCCAATAAAAGAGTATATAACACGTGTTTGCCGATCGCTCTAAGTAAATGCAATTATTGTTTGAATCATTGAATTTTGATCATCTTTGTAAGTGTAAAAAGCTTAGGTCATTTGTATTCAAAATAAAAACTTTCTTCTTTAATTAGTCTTTTTCTTTTATATAAAAGAGAACAACAGATAAGACTAACGACAAGAAAATTGAAATAAAAATAGACTAAATAATCAATAATCCAATAAACAAAATCTATTAAGATTAGTGGTAGCATAAAATACCTTATAACCCTTCATATTATTAAAATACCATTATAAATATAAAAAGAAAGCAACTTGAGTTTATAATTCCAAACTACTAACAAAGAAAGGAAAGTTGGTAGAAATCTCATTATCAATCCAGATTTGCATTGCTAGCTTTTCTTCTCATGTACAGTGGACCACACCAGACATGGGATTTTTTTCTTCTTTCTTTCACACTTCAAAAATGAAACTCAATCAATTCCTCATCCCTTTTCAATGCATTGCTTCTGTTTGAGCAAAAGAAAGGTTGAAATTAGCAATTTGTAAATAGATCACAGCATACATAACATTAACAAGGAAAACATCACAATTCACATGGGTTAGGTCAGGAAAAACAATAACAAATTTGACTTTAACATCTCTAACACATAAAGTCCACCAACATATATGTTAATGCTTCTTGACTACTCTTCACAGCGAAAATGTCGGAACTTATCACTATTTTCGTATAAATGTAGATCGAAGCAGTCACATAAGTTGAGTATTAAAACAAGAGAGTGAAGTAACATACTTGCAACCCGAAGGGGAGAGTTCTTCATTCTTGCACTAAGAGTATCAAGTATCATCGTCCAGTTGTTGTATTTGCTGTTCCGACGTGGGTTAGATGAACTTCTTGAGGCAGAAGATGGTACTTAATACCAAGATCTTCAAAATGTTTCTTCAGCTCCAAAACTAATTCAGATCTCCGGCTGTTCTTATCTCCGTAGTTTTGAAAGTTTATGGTGTGAGTAACATAAAGCGCCATTTTCATCTTGTTCACATCCTCAATCTCCTTAACCACCACACTGTGGCCAGGACGCCAGTGTTGAGGTTTGCTCTCCAAGTACCTGAAGTACCAAAACAAGCCAACTTCACTTAATAAATGAAACCTACTTGGGGAAAAAAGCAAAAAATATGACATGGAAATAACTACAAAGCTAAAATGCCTGCAATTGCATATTCATACTTGAACATATGAGTTACTAACATGTGCTCATCAGTAACTATCTATCTATACATGGAAAAAAATAATCATGATAGTGTCATGTGCTATTGATGATTATGTTTTTTTGAGCCAAGAGCATCTCTAAAACCCAAACCTAACCAGAACAAATCTATGGTTTTTCAGTATGTTTATAACAAGCATAAAGGTTGACATACCCTTTGATTTTAGCTTTGAGAGCTATAATATTCTCAACAGAAGTGGAAATATGAACAGCAAACTCCACAGAATCACCCATTTCAGGACTTCTGTAAAAGTTGCTGATAGGTTTGGTCGACAGAACTGAATTTGGATAGAATATCTTTTCATTATCATATCTCAAGAAGACTGTTGTCAATATATTCATCTCCTCAACGACCATCTGCAAGATTTGAATTAAAATCAATAAAGAGAATGAAGCAAAGTAAGCAACTAAGCATAACCTAACAAAGCTAGAACTACTTAATTCGAACAAGGATATCACCTGCACTCCGTCAATGACACAACGATCACCTACATCAAATGGGTGCATCACAAATACAAATATGATAGCTTCAAATACAGTCTTGGCGGCATTGCCAAACATAAATGCCGCTAATACAAGCTGGGATGAGATGAACACGAGGACTTTGGTTGTTAAGAACCCCATCAAAAGCAACCACACAATTATAGCCAAAATAAGTACAACGGCTGAGAGAAGTCTATTCAGCTCCTCTATGGCTGTTTTGGTGTCATTCAAGGAATGTACCAATGATTTGCGTTCAATGTAAACATGAACCTGCATACAATAGTGGGGTCATTAGAGCCATGATATAAACCCTAGCTAACAACTCCTGTTTCAAGATTGTGCCATCTTAAACTTCAAGTAAATAACCCAAAGATGAGCAGGGCTTGTGCATGTATGTGTTAAAGAGCAACTTACCAACCAGTTCTTCAAAGTTGATCTTTTGATCTTTCCGGTTTCTGCTGCTCCAAATAAAGGAAGCACAATATCAACCTCCTCCCGTTTCATGAAGCGTAGCAGGTCATCCTCCTCTATATACCTGAAACATATAATGGAGAAAACAGAATTATTCGGACAAGTAAAAACTATTGTCAAATTGCCAGAACTTTCAAATGCATATATCTTCTTACTTAGACCCAGGCTTAGCTACATTTCTGAATATCCGATAAGCAGCGGCCTTTGCTTCCCACTCGCTACTAATCTCCTTATTTTGCTGCTGATCACCTTCTTCATCGTCATAACTACTCTCTAGTGTATTTGAGATAGTTGACAGCTCTGATCCCCTTATAACATCAACCAGCCCTTTCATGGTCCAAGCAGAAACTTTCTCTTGCTTCATTTTATTGAGCTTGTCTACATCAATTTCCTCTTCCTTTTCTTTCTTCATATTTCTGAAACTCAAATGCCCACTACTACTATTCGTTTTCCTAATGGTCGATCCTATCCAATTTTGTGGAGGCCCCGACAGGATCCTAACAATGTACTGATGAAAGATCGAATCCTGAATCCGGTCAAAGAATCTCGTACATTGGTAATTCGAAGCTAGTATCTTTATCAGCAGAGTCTTGATTAACCATATAGCCGCCCCGATTAGGCTAGCAGCCAGAGCCCTCGTAACATAATTAAGAATCCTAGTGGTGTCCTCGGATCTCTTAACCCCGCGATTGATCAACAGAACCCAAGTAAGGAGAACCAAACCGAGCCAAATAAATACCTGAACACTCTTCTTCAACCCGAAAACAAAATACAGAACCTTCTTCTTTAACAAGAAGTTCCTCTCAATCAAGAAGACCACAACATTCAGAGACCAAACTGAAAACAACCTACCACAGAAGATCACCAGCACCAGAACACACCATTTCCACAAACCCAATCCCCAAATCACTTTGTTTTCCAAATTTTTCCAAGTTAAGCTACAAATCAAAACCCCCATAAAACACACAAATGAAATCCACTCAAGAACCATGAACACTCTAACTTTCTTGCGCCTTTTCTCGCTCTCCTTGAGGTTCGCGGTCTTGTAGACCTCTTCGTCTTCTTCTTCGTCCTCCAATGGAGACCCAATCAGCGGCGTTTTTGGAGTAACAGGAGCTGATTTTAAAGGTCTGTTGCTCGGCGAGTTCTTGTAAGGAGAGCTCGAGCTCAGAAATGTCGTTTTCTCTTCTGATACTTTTGCATTTCCAGGATTTGGTGGCTCTACGAATCGCGATTTGGGCTTCGAAAAAGTGGACCTCGATAACGATCGTCTCTGGATCGGGCTGGTCTCGGTTGTTGGGATCTTCGGAGGCTTGCTGGGGTTTGGGCTAGGACTGAACTTGGACATTTCTGGAGACGGAGAGCTTGTAAATGTCGAATTTGGGGGTCTGAGACTGATATTTTTTAGCTCTGAAATCTCCACATTCGGCGAAGATGTGGAAGAACCCAGTGGACGATCCTTGGAAAAATTGTAGGAACCGTCTTTACCAAGCTCCGTAGCTTCTTCGGAGCTCGCAATCGTCACAACGACGTCGTTCGTTCCCTTCTTCTTCGCCTCCATGACTAGATGACCATTAAACAAAAGCTCTGTGTTCGACTTTTCCGGGAAAAGGGATTAAACTTTTTCCGGGAAAGACAAAAGAGAAGCAGAACGGAAAAACCCTTTTCGAGATTGAGGGAAAGGAAGCGGAATCAGAGCAGGATATTCATTTTTATGGATAAAACAGTGTGTTCTCTTCGAAATCGCAGAACCGAAGAGGAAGATATAGAGAAATAGAAATGGAGAGCACAGAGCTCGATGCTTGATTGGAACACTAAAGTCAGTAAAGGGTTGCTTCTTGCATCACAATGAATATACAGATTATGTATTTAAAAAAACAGAGAAAATCAAAGCAAATAGTAGTGGTAAATTATTATAAAAGTGAGATCAGAAGAGATGAAGAAGATAATAAAATAATTGAGTGGAAAGAGAAGAGAAAAAGGAGAAAGATGATGTTCTTTTTTTCCCGCACAATCCAACTAATTTTTAATTTTTCTGTTTTTAAACAAATCCAATCCTAACAACTATAAAACCAAGCTACTACTAGCACTTTTTTTTTCCTTTACCTCTTATGATTAAGATACATGTAAGGTACGTGTCATGTTGTGATAGATAGAAAGTGGGTCTCATCTAGTATTTTTAGCTCGCTTTAGAGCATCAGCAATGCATGTCCTCATTGCCTAGGAACCTGTAAAAGGATTACATTTTTTAAAAAGACCATCAATGCAAGAGGACCTCTTTTTGGTCAAGGCCCTATGCAGAGGTCCAGCCCTTTTGGGTCCCTATTAATATTTTATTATTTTACAACCAACAATATTTTGACAAGTATATCATAAATATATAAAAATAAAGAATATGTTAATAGTTTGGGACTTAAATTAAAGTCCATAAATGCATGAATTTTTTTTAAGAGGACCTTTTGCTTATGTGGCATATAAAAAACGTATGATATGACATATTGGGACTCAAATTGAGTCCCATGGTTGCTGATGCTCTTAGTTTTCAATAGGTGGAGTAGTGGGTCTCATCTTATATTAGTTTGACGACTATGATTCAATTCAGATGTATATGTATTTGACATGTATGACGCTGCATGCATGAATCATTTCCCGCTAGTATGTAAAATTAACTCGGAGACACCATGACATGTTGGGTCAAGCGGTTGATGCGCTTTGAATTTCTTTTGAGGTTTCAGGTTCGAGCCTCCTTGCCGACGATATGGAGTGAGATTTATGGATTCAAGGGAAAAACTAACAACTAACAGGGTGACGCCCCCACTAGGGGATGAGAAACACATGCCGCATTAGCCTGCTTGTCCCGTTGCTTAAAAAAAAACTCGGAGACAAATAGAATGTGAATGGAAAGTTGAAAAAATTGGGTACCTGCTCCTAGTTTAGTTTAGGTGGAGTTTTAAGTAAAATCAAATGAGGTAGTTGGACCATTAATTTCGTAATTAATGTGTATTAATTTGTTAATTGTAATCCTCATGTGAAAAACATAGTTGCGTGATGATGCTTTAGTTCCGGAGAATTATGATAATGCAACACAACCTGTTTCACGTGATTGATTAATTAATCATTTTACATATAATCAGCTTTTGATGCCCATATATAAGACACACATTGATTACATCCAGTGCCTTCACATTAATGATAATTTTTAAAAATAAGTAACCACTCCATCATGATCATGTGCCAAACAACTTTTAAGCGCACTCTACAATATTCTATTACAATCAGCAATGATTATGGGAAGTAATTAATTAGGTAAAATTGCATTTGAAGAATCTGCAAATTTATAGTCTGTGGTTTGGACTGAAGGAGACATCCAGATCAAAACGAAAGTGGTTTGGATTTTGTTGCAACAATCCAGATTACAACCATTCTTCAATTTGGACTCTTTCTTGATTCATCTGAAAAATTCACATTTCTTTAGTTAACAAATTGATTATGCGTATCTGATTTTTTTTTTAAATACATCACTTTAGGAACAATACTCTTTTTTTTTTTTTTACCTTGAACCTGCTGATTTTATTAATTGCAAAGCGAAATTACAATTAACATAGAGAAAGTACCATAAACATAAGC
>JAYMTF010004556.1:0-12979 GCA_036897485.1 Pelargonium nanum | reverse complement strand
ATCATAAATAGTTATCTTCATAATTTTTATATTTATATTTAAACTAATTTAGTTGATATTATATCTCTAATTTGAATTTTGGATCTAAACTAAACTTCAAAAATATGAATCAATATTCAAATTAAAGAGAGATTTTTTCACAACTTAAATAACTGTCTTCATATATAACTTAATTTTTGCATGCTTTTTTTTTTTTATGAAATTAGTGAATACAAAACAAGTAACTTTTACACAACTTTCTTTCTTCATATATAGCTTAATTTTTGCATGCTACTGTATAAAATTTTAAACTAAAATTAGTAATTTTTGTTTATTGTCAATTTGCTCCGATTAATATGTTTTTCTTACTTCATATAACTTTTTAGAAAAAACTTGAAAATATGAAGGTCATTCCATAGGTCTTAGTAAAGTTAATGTACTAATTTAATTAACTAACAATAAAAATTGATTTTCAGTGTCTAATTTAAATAACAAATTACGCCCCTTAAAGCAAATAAGAAAAATTTAACGTTTAAACGAGTAGATACCTAAACATCGTTGGGTTAAACTAGTTATTTTTTTAAAAACATGAAATGAATTGTACTTTCTTTGAGAAAGAAATGAATTGTACTTGTGAGTTGTGTGTGTATAGTTGGGTGAGTAACAAATTCGAGGAAAAGTTGGGGTGTGCAGTGCAATTTCTCCAAAAGTGAAAGACAAAAGTGATAAAACAAAGTGATTTGAAAACCTAGCTAAAATTTGAAAAGGAAAATGCAATCCCTCCAACTCCAAATCCATAGCCAAAGCCAAAGCCACTTGATGAATTCACTCATTTCCAAAATCAGACCAAAGCTCTTCCTCTCTTCCCATGGCCTCTGCCTCAGAGCCTTCTCTGCTTCTCTTCTCTCTTCTTCTTCTTCTTCTTCAACCTCCGTCCACTGCTTACTCAACAACGCAGCTCCACCTCCCGCCCTAGATACTCTTCCCAAAAAGACCGCTTCGAAGAAACGGGTCAAGGTCAATACCGAGCAGCTCAAGAGGGAATGGCTGGCCTCTCTTTCTTGCCCTTTGCCCGAAGAGACTCACGACTTAGACGCCATTGAACAAGACCTCATCAACATCAATGCTGCTGAAGATTGGGATTGGGTTTTAGGGATTGACCCTGATGTGTCCGGTGCTTTGTCCGTCGTCAAGAGTGACGAGTCCGGCTTCACAGCTCAGGTCAATCTCTTATGTTACTTCACTTGTTGTAGTTGAATAATTTTGAAAATTTCTACTTAATGTTAGTACACTACATGAAAAGTTGTAAACTGTGACCAAAATCTGTAAGAGAAAATTTTCCGTCACACGTTGTCACAGAAATCATATTTTATATACACACATTTATGGCGGAAATTTCTTTCACAACCATTTGTGACAATTCAAACAAAGACATAAATCATTATGTTCCGTCACAAATTACGTTTTGTGATTGAAGTGCATAAATTTGTGATAGAAATTTATGTCACAGATCGCGAGTTTATTGTAGTAGTATACCATTAATGCTTGTGGAACTGATAACCTTTTTTCATTCTACTATCTTGCAGGTATTGGATTCTCCTCACTTGCAAGTAATGGTTGGTAAAGGGCCTCGAAAACGCTTAGATGCCAATTCTATTGTCCAGATGCTTCAGAGCCTGAACGCACCACTTGGTATGATTAGCTCTCATTCTACTCTTGAATTTTCTTGCTGTTCATTTTCTGTCATTTGGGTACCAAAATGATGTATTAGTGTTTTTGAGTAGAAAAAAAAATCTCAACCGAACTTTTAGTGGCTCAGACTTAGTCATGCCAATGAGGTGATGCCACCTTATGAATTATCACCCATACGCACCCCCAATGAATTTAGTGTCCATCTGGATCCATTTATTTTGTGTCTTGGCTGAGACTCCTTGCTCTCGTGTTTTTTTTTCTCTCCCTTTCAACTGCTATAATGGATTGCACACTTCTTGGTTCAGGAACTACCGCTTATATAGAGCAATCGATCCCTTTTCCAAAAGATGGGAAACTGGTCAGTCTGGCCTCTCTCTCTCTATACAAGATTTTGATTTAGCATTTCTGATTGCCTATTATTGATTGACTGTCATATGTTTGTTCCTGTTATACTTATCATGCATGCTTGTTGTTTAATTTATATCACTTTCATGTACTTGATTAGACCCAATATAAAAAAGAAAAACGAAAGAATAAAAACATATGTGAACAAAATTCAGCTTTTGTATAATATGTTGCTCTTACTTAGAACACATGAATATAGGAACAAGTTATAGCAACTTAAGAGCACACTCTTTACACTTTATTTGCAGTCAGTGACCTGGGCTCTGGGCTAGGGCCTACAGATCTTTTAATATTCTAGAAGTTCACAGTTTTATCTATCTCAGAGAAGAGAAATTGTCAACACAAGGATAATAGGTTCCTTTATACTGACCAATGAATGCATAACTTTAATGCTTATAAAGAGAAGGAAATTTAGGAAGCACTTGGACTGGGTTGATACTTACATTTTCTTTTTATTTTGTTCATCTACACCTAAGTCTCCAATTATTTTGGGCCCCCGCAACATGAATTAGCATTTAGGAAAGACTGGAAAGTGACTTGTTTATTGATTATTTCCTGTGTTTGGTCTTGAAGTTAATAACTTGATGATGAGATATAACAATCAACCAATGTATTAAAAAGCCCATGAGGTTCGCACTTGAGGTGCGAGGCGCACTGTTGAGTACTCTTAGTTTGCATGTTGTCTTCTCACACAAAGGCTAAGAAAAGGCCACTGTTATTTTATGTTCTTTAATTTGTGTGCATTTTTTCTATTTGTTTCACCATGCTAACTTAACTGAGATACTTTTCCAGATATGTCTCTGTACTGCTTAATAAAGGGGTGGCAGTGCCACAGCCTTTGTATCATATACGTAGATATGCAGAAGCTTCAAATGTTTGGGTTGTTTAACACATAATAGTGTTAGTTTCCAATTTTCAATTTATTAATGCTTCTAGCCTTTTAGCTTGAGCTTTAGGGTAACTTTAGATATTTAGATCATATGCATTTATGTTTCAAGATAAAACCACCACATCTCTTTTCCATAAATGGTTTATTCCTTCTCTCTGTAATATTATTGCACTGTTGAGATAGCATCTTAAGTTTTCCTATAATAACTGTATTGGCAAAAGCAAAAGGTATTATCCCATAACTTTTGTAATAGGTGCTAAGTATTTCTTTCTTGATGAAGGGTTGGTGGAGTGGAGGATTTAATTATGGATTGTGGATTGGAGTCTTAGTTGCCTCAGGATTCTCAGTTGTTCCAGTGCCATCTATGACATGGAAAAAGAAATTTAATCTCTCTGGAGGCACCTTCCAAAAGGTAGGTTTGATCTTTATTTAAATACTAGTATCATCTTTTGTCACACCATTATTGAGTGGTTAACATCTATTTTGGAACTCTGTAGGGCTGACCGGTCCCGATAAATATGAGATAGTTCTAACCTTTACCTTTAGTAGATGATAATTGATAACTCCTTAAGACATTCTATTGAGATTGACAACAGTAGTTTGCAAATTCATGAATTGCTTCAGTTATTTGATTTATTGATCTATATTATAATTTTCCATGAGGTGTTTTCTTGTAATATTTTCTGACAAAAAAATTATACTGTGGGGTATGTGGTTGTGGTTTGACCTCAACCTTTTGTTTAGTTGGATAACCTCATAACCCTTAATATCAATTGGATCACCCACTATTGTGAAATGGTTGTTTGACAGTTGTGTTCCTTAAGATACAGATTTTTCCATCTGGCTACCAAATGAAATGTTAGAATGCATGAAACAGTGGTGAGACCCATATATGTCCCTTGTGTTTCATAATGACACTTTATGTACATGCCTTTCTGTAATGTGGAATTATTATTCTTGCTCTATGATTTGTGGATATGGGCGTGAGAATTGTGTTTCAGCAGGGATAGGATGTTTAAGACTGAAAATCTACAAAATCTAGACATAATGGCACAATTATTATTGTGATATTTGCAGTCGTCTGTTTGCTAGCAAAAGAATCTGAAAGTAACATAATAATGAATTTACTTGTGTGCTAGTTTCTTCTTGAAAACGCACAACAAATTTGACATTTTCTTTCTTTTAGGTCAGTAAGAGTCAATTCTTTTGGAAGTCTACAAGCATAGGGAATCAATCATCCAGCCACTGAAGTGTACAAACATATGCTGATGAGAAATCTAGTGTCCTTAAGTCTCCCCCATTCCAAAATTTAAATAGGAGTGTCTACAAATGATAGTTTCCAGTCTTGCACTAAGCCTAAACATGACCAAATTCAATAGGCATCGGTTTAGTGCTAGAAGTGTAAAGTAGCATGAGTGGCGGTTTATGTGGATATATCCCCAAATAAGTTGCTCCGAGCGGCCTTAGACTTTGGAAACGGGGGGCTAGCTACTGAAATTCACTATTATATAGTATAATAGTTTGTTAAAGACCAACAATTTTTTTGATATGAGATATCACAAAGCGCTTGAAGAGGCCAATGCAAATGGATTAAGGTTGATATAATGGCTTGGACAGCCAAGGCGGCAAAAACACAAACATGATTGCAGAAACACAAGTATGGAAAGTGATGAGAATTTTTAGGGGTATTTCTAAAGCAGAATAAGTAAAGCAAGGACATTATATGATGCACCTTGGATGTTGGCTTAAAGACACCAACTCTAGGAATATTAGTTCTCAAAACTCTTAGAAACTTGAATCCTTGGTTGTAGCTAATAGACTTTACCAGCTAGCAACACTCTTTAACTGCTAGTCTCTTTGGGCGGATTAACCAAACAATTGTCACTGGTTATTCCAAAACAATCTTTGAATATCATTTTGTGATACTGCCTCACCTATATATATATATTGCAACATAAGACTACGCCACTCAAGTGGTAAGCAACGGAATGACAAGTTTGTGTTATACAATTGGTTGTAATATTCGTATACAAGTTCATCACTTGAGTTGTTATTCCTGTCACCAGCCAAAAAAAAAAAAAAATCGACTCGATCAGCTATAACTCCAAGCTGGTACATAAGTGGAGTTTACAAATGCTTCTTGCTCTACATGTCATTATACAAAGGATACATCTATTTTGTGTGTACTTTTTATTTGATTAGCTTCTTTTGACATATCATTGATTCTGGGTTTTGACAGGATGATAGCCGGAGGATTGCATCCTGTTTATTTCCGTCATTGAGTCCCATGTTGAAAAGGAAAAAGGATCATGGTACTTCCTCTCTCTCCTTAATCACATATGATCATGGTATTCAACTAGTTGTTCCCTCAATATGCATTTATCCTTTCGCTCTGAATATTTAATTTAACCGTATTTGCAGGAAGGGCAGATTCTTTACTGATTGCCACTTATGGCATAAGCCTGAAGATGGACTCTAAATGAAACACACAACATTTGTTGCCTCCAAAATGGAAGGTCACTCTTGCAGTGCATCCCACTTCAAACTTGCATGCCTTATAACTGCTGCTCTGCTCGGTCACATGGAAAGGCGAAAAAAGGAGGGATTCTTTAAAGCTAAAGCAGCTCACCGGATGCTATTTGTAGCTGCAGTAGCGTATAGTCTTGTAGAAATGAAGCAACCATTGTAGTTTTGTGTGAGTTATTATTATTTAGTGTTTTAACCCATTGAGATCACACACTGACATTTTTGCATCAAGTAGAGAGAATATTGTTAAGATTGACCTTGATATGGTGCATGGATTTGGACTGGATTCTATTTACGTTCTACAGTTATAAAATGATTGGTTTTTTTTTCATATAAAAGAATTAAGGTTGTGTGTGAGAATGAGAATTATTTTTATTTGGTTAATAAAAATAATAAAAATAATTCTTAAATTTTTTTTTATCAAATTATTCACATTTTTATAAATATCTAAATAATTATGCAAAAATAAAAAATTACTTGTTATTTTTTATTTTTTTATTTTTTGACCAAAAACTCTCAACTTTCGTTAGTGAATAAAATTACTTGTTATTTAGAAATATACTAACGTAACAAAAAATTATATAAAAGCTCAATATTCGGGGTTGAAATAACTAAAATTGGTTGAATAGTTGATAATTGTATTTCTATTTGATGATAGAAAAAAAAAATCAGAAGTTTTTAAACAAATGAAGTTGTGAATACAACAAGTAATGTGTTCTTTATCAGTATTTTTAAAAAAGAAAGAGGCCTATCAGTCACAGATCAGACAGATTCCAATTAGATATCAATTCTCAGAATACATAAACATTTTCTCGAGCATGCTTTGGATGCCAAACTACACCAACGAGTTGCATTTAAAACTCAAACAACTCGCCTTCCGTGCCGTCCTGCGAGTTCTCATCCCATTGTCTGCAGTTGTTTCGAACATCCATGTCCAAAATATATTACTTTACTGTTGGAGGGTGACCTCAAAGATCAATCCTTCATGATTTCCAACCACAGATCGAGTCCCGACCACTTCGTTCATCTGCATTCCGTGCCGTGCAGCTTCGCTAATAACCATTGAATCCATGCTGCACAAAAGGAGTTGTGTCATTGCATGGAAAGAGAACACCCCATTTTGTTGCAAGATTTTCATATTAAATCAAAACAGCAAAAAAAAAAAAATCATCAGATGCAGTTCAAGATGACAATTAGCATTAATAGTTCAAGTTACAAGAAACAAATACGTAAAGAAACAAATATTTGGCTCCAGTGGACGCAAAGACAAGAGGGCATGAAGTTATGATAATAATATTTCAAACTCTAAATTCCTGAAAATTTTGAAAAGACGGAAAAAACGAAGAAAAAAACAGATACTTCTCTCATCCAAATATAGAAACACACATCCATGATCCTTCACCAAATTTTAAAAGATTGACCAACGTAATTTCATTTGAATGTTCCCCAAATTCGATAAAAGAACAATGACATCTCCAAATGTTGAAAAAAATCAATTCCAAGAATTTATCAACAACTAAAACATTCAGAAGTATGGAATATCACCAGCAACAAGTATTTATTATACAGCTTACTATTCAAGAGATTGACTAAAATCTTACAAATTAGATAATTACTAACCTCTTAATCCGAGATACATAGGCTAGTATGAACTTGCATTGTCCTTCCCTGATACGTAGTAGCTTCTCCACAGTGTCAAAAAGCAAAGGGATACTTGACTGTTGAAAGCTTAAAAAATGTCAAGGATTTTCCTTTACATGTAAATTTTCGGCATTGTTAGAAATATGCATGGAGGTGCAAAGCAGGGAATAAGTACGAGAAGATAGAGTTTTTGTGATAACAATACAAATAAACTTCTATGCAAATCAGTAACTTAAGCATCACTAACAAGCATGTGTGCAAACTTTTACCAACATTTTAAGTTTTGAACAAACAACAAAATGATTATTCTCAAGTCATTTTCAACACCTCTTTGAATCTTAGCCAACCTTATCTTTACACGCTTTACTCCCATTTCCTGTGTTGCAAGGTCAATATTGGGGCCAATTCATTGTGACAGAATAAATACAGACACATGCACATTTCCTTCAACTTTAAAAGGGGAGTAAAAATGGATATAAATGTCCGCTCCAAGAACCAGATCAAATCCTTTTGGATATCTTTGCAATATTTGGTCGATCTGTTTAGAATTTCCCCATTCCAGATTCTCTGCAAACAACCCTGCATGTGAAAATCATCGAGTGTTATCAGCTAGGGCAAAAGAATATTTTCCATTTTAATCTCTTCTCTCACCACCATGATGATTAGAATTCTCAGGAGATGAATGGAGCTCAATGTTTTTCTTCACAATCTGAAAATGGAGGTGTAGTGACGGTTAAAAACAAGAATATCAGAAGTAGAATCTGCCTACTTTCTGGATTAAAATCTAATCTAGAAACCTTGCCTTGAGAACTTCGTCATTGTGGTCAGTAAACACAACCTCGCGGCAAAATCTACTGCAAAGAATTCCAGTAATACCTGCATTTTAGAAGGCGGAATCTTGCTATAGCTTTTCAAAGAGAATAAAAGAAGAAGATAATCTTTTGCTGCCACCAACATCACAAGTTCAATAATCATGTGCATCTCAGCTAATAGAATAAATAACACATGCTGATTGTCTTCTGGATTGCTTACTTATCCATGAAATTTGCATTAAACATAATGCAATGCAATCATAAATTCAGCTTACGCGTCATTGAACTATATGCCATTCGACATCTCTCAAATGTTTGAAATGTTGTATACCCATCAAATTAAAGATAAAGAAAATATATAAACTCAATGGAGTAAAAGCTGTCTATTAACCGCACTGAGAGTTTGAACCCTGATCACCACACAAGTTTCTATATTCATTCAACTGAATTTTCATATTGTTTAAAGGTTGTAACCTCTACACCAGAAGCTAGCTCATTGTCCAGTTACATAAGAAAATAATATATCTTTCATGTGAACTAGTGTTGCATGCCAGCAAATTTTGGATACGTAAAAGGCAAAATGCCAAGAATCAGAATACCACTCACCAACGCCAGAGCCTAATTCAATAACAGAACACCCTTGAAGCATCTCGGCATTCTTTGAAAGGTAATCATTCATCAGCATGGCACCCGGCCATACGAGTTGCCCTGTCAAATCATAATCAGCTGTTTACAAAATAGTTAGCATTCTAGGTTAGGCCATAAGAAGTAATCCACCTTTGCCAAATGAGCACGAGAGTTCACCATAAGAATATGAAACGTCTTAGAGCTCGAAATAGGAGCAGAAAAGAAACCAATAAGGAGCAAAATTACTTTAAGAATCAAAGATTTATATCTCCATAAGAGGAACTATCTTTGATCCTACAGACTATAGATGTGAACTTGTCACTGAATGATATAATTCAATAGCAGCCAAAATCCCAAGATACTGAGAGTACAATTGATGCCTAAAGCTGTAAAGTCACTGATTGAGCACAAAGTTGGATAATTTAAATCTATCTTAACTTTAAATCAATCAATTGAAGAATAATTCTGAAAAAAACACTTAACAAGCAGTATAAAAATTGAGGAAACTCACTAGAAGCTGATTGAAGGCAGAAGAGATGTACAACTTGAGACCCAAATGTAAATGTGGTGAGTTCATAACTGCAATCAATAATATATAATCATGGTTTCAGAATTTAGATATAAAAGTAGTGAAACACAGATTAAACAGAAAAGCGAAGATGAGTGTTGGGTTACTTGTCATTGACGAAGAAAGATGCGTCTAAGCAAACAGTATCATCGTTTTCTTCTACTTCTTCTCCTGCCATTTCTTTGTTGCCGCAACAAACGCAAATTATACGAAAGAGGTGTAAAAGAGCAAAGTCATCACCACGAGTTTAAAATGAATTTCATAGAATTAGGTTAATTAAAAGCATTTTGATACCCAAACTTACCCTAGATATTCAAAATATTACCCCCAAATTTATGTTTTACTACAACTAGTACCCACATGGGGTTTGTGCTTCTTTCTTTCTCTGTCATTTTGAGAGACAAATATGACTTTTGTTTGATTACGACTACTTTTGATTTTCAAATCGGCGTCAGTTTCATGAATCTGCAGATATCAAATTGCGGTCTCTCTCGTTAAGATAACGTATCTTGTTTTGATAACAAGTTAAGGGTTGTTAAGGTTTGCAGTGTGATATAGATTCGCGGTAGATTTTGTATTGGTGTGTGCGTAGTGCAGCAAGAGGCGGTTGCAAAAAAAATAATGAGAAAGTGACTTGGAAGGTGGTGATTTGACCAGAGTCATCGAGACAATTTTCGAGTTTGTTGTCGAACCAGATGACATACCTGATGGTTGCGAGGGGGCGTTGAAAAAACTATTCATGTGATCGCCTTGAACTCCAAGTACAATCGTTGTCAGTTGTTCGAGCTCTTCAGGCTGGAAGGGAGGATTCTAGTGCCTTCAACTTAATAATTCATGCTGATGGGGGAGGATTCCAGTGCCTTTGGTTTGAATATTCGAGATGTTTTAGCTAATGTGACTCAATTTGGTAGTGTCAATTTTTTTTTTCGCGATGGTCTATGAACCGAGTGGCCCACGAATTAGTTAGGTTTTCGATTATTTTTTTTCGACTTGTCTGGGTGTGTTGATTTTCAAGCCCCCAGTTTTATATCGTCTTTGTTATCGTTCGATTTGAATTAATAAAATATCAGTTTTTTTACAAAAAAAAAAAAAGAACTAGTGCTTCGATTTTCTCCATCACCGAGGCACCCTGCCAGCTTCGTCAGATCGTTTCCTCGCAGTCCTCCTTCTCCAACCACACATTCTCAAATTGAAAGCGTTTCGGCTTAGCAGTTATCGAATCCGACCCCGGGAAGACCCATAATCGTGCATGATCGGATGTGGTAAAAGGAAGTACCTGAACTTTCCAACTACTGAACTGAGCTTGCCATGCAGACGAACCCAACGCCCTATCAAGACGTTCCTCGATAGGAACTTTCTCACCACACCCCCTTCTCCAAGTGAAGTCATACCCCTCGGACCCCAAATCCACCAATCTTGCTTCAGTAATTGCTTTAGCAAAACCCTCCATCAGTGGTTTAGGTTGAGGTAAGCCTCCTTGCTTCTCGTGATCAAATAAGATATCATTAAAGTCCCCCAAGCAGATCCATGGCAGTGTTGATACTGATTTGAGCACTCTGAGACAATCCCATGACATATGGCGCTTTGTTCTGTCCGGTTCCCCATAAAAGCCTGTAACTCTCCACTCCCCCCAGTCTTGTAGTCTGACATGAACATCAATAAAAGAGCTTGAACTACCAAGTAAGGAAACGTTAACTCTGCTAGTCCAGAATAAAGCAAGGCCACCACTTCTGCCTTTGCTATTTATAGCAAAACAACTTGACATTCCCAATTTAACTCTCACACATTCCAACTCCATTCTACTCCTCTTGGTTTCAATTAAGAAAATCAAGTCAGGCCTCTTTGTCGGTACGAGATCGTACAGGATTCAAACTGTTCGTGGGTTACCCATCCCACGATAGTTCCATGATAACAGACTCATTGATCCAGGCGGACCTCCATCGGGTCCGCCGTTTCCACGTTTTTTGACTCCTCATTGATTGTAAAATCTCCATCCACCACCTCTCCTCTTCTTCTTTTTGCAGTAACATTAACATCACATGCAGTTTCACTTGCTAATACTTTAGCTATATTAACTGGAGTTGTATCTACTGGCTCCTCCTCCCACATATCATCTGGATCATCATACGCACGTAAACACTGATCCCCCTCCCCGTTTGCGCCACCAGTCTAATAATGTATAACCGGACTCCATCATCTTCCTTCAAGCTCTTTAGTCTAGCGCAATCTTGTTTAATGTGTCCAAGCCGGCCACAATAATAACAAAAGGTTGGGACTTTTCGTATTGAAATTCAATCTTAATACTTCCTCGACCCACTAGGTTCACCGTTGCCTGTCTGCATAGTGGTTGTCGGACATCGAAGAAAATTCGAAACCGCATATATGACCTCCAACTGCCTCTGAAGCTCAGCGGATCAATTTCCTCATATTTACCGATCATATTACCCAAGTCACGACACAGCCTTTCCGAACCCATGCCTTTCGGGAATCCTCTGGCCTGATCCCACATGCTCACCGACCACAGATCTACGGTAGGCGGGTGTTGATCATCTTCCAGTTTCTTAATCATTAGCACACGTCCATTGTACAACCAAGGACCATCCCGTAAAGCCTTCTCTGCATCCTCCGCCGTGTAAAACTCGAATAAGAAGCGAAACTGGCGACCCTTGATTCTTCCCGGGCTGACCACCTCGGTAACGGTCACCCCTTTCTTTGGTCTCCACAACGATGCCATAATCTGCTTCATATTACGAACATTCACCGGTACTTCAGAAAGGAAACGGTCGACCAAAGTCCACAGTTGGCGTTGTGGTTGTTGGACCGGTATTGCCCCCTCTCCATAGTTCAAATCAATCTCACCCGTCTCGAGTGACAATTGTCCAAGTCTATTACATGTTGCCTCTGCTGCAACCGCTTCCTCCGCCCTTCTTTCGCTGTCGTCAGCCATCGGAGAATTGTCGAATTGCGCCGAAAAGGTTACACATAACCTAAAACCCTAACTTGCCCTAGAAGACAACTCCCCGTCGTAGAGAGAAAGCCCACGTTAAAATTACTTTAGTGTTAATTAATTGTTAAATTTAGTGGCCTTCATCCAGAATAAATGTTTTATATATATATATATATATCATAATCTTTGTGTTTTGTATGTTGTCATTTTTGTAAAACTATTAAGATAATGTAGCCATAAACATAATTGATACATGATCTTTACTTTTGCAAGAAAAGAATATCAATGTCATCAAAGAATCAATCAATTGATGCCACACAAATATGAATTCATATAATTTTGGGCTTCTTAATGTGAACTTGCTTATTTCTCAATCTTCATATTTGATGTAATGTAATAATTTACTAAACAATATTTGAAATTTTGAAGTGTCGGTCATAGTACCGATTTGTTTGAATAAAAAAGTTTTATTATTTAAGCATCAATATGGAATGCAAAAATAATGAGTTCAGAAACAACATGACCATCCACTATCTCAATCCTAACATAACATTAGAATAACAAGGTAAAGCATGAGTTGCTCCATCCGCATATCATTTAATAAAACTAAATTATGGCCTATCAAAATTTGAACAAAATATAAAATTAAAACTAATACATCTTCAATTCAAAATTTGGTCATAATCACTATATATTCTTTCAATTTATAAATAAAGAAATTTAAAAAGTTTCATGCATTTAATTTTATATTGTTAAATTTTTTTAAGGAAAATTAGTACTTCTCATTAAATCAAAAGGGGCCAAAAAGGCTTACAGAACTTAAGAAACAAAAGAGAAACAAACCAACTAAAGCAAACTAGGAAAAACATGAAATCTAACATGGTGAAAACCAT
>JAYMTF010004555.1:0-12980 GCA_036897485.1 Pelargonium nanum | reverse complement strand
TTGATTTCCCAGTTATTAATAGATAAACATTCCCCTTCAAAAAAAAAATAGTAGAGTATGATTATATATATATATATGATTTACGAAAAAACAACTCCAACTAAATACATATATTTCACTATTTAAAAAAAATACATATATTTCACTGTCATAATTTGTACAAATACATAAAAAGGAGAATCACAACTACTACTACAACAACAACAAATTACATAAACCAGTCTCTAACGACTTGGCAATATTATTCGTATAAATTGAACATGAAATACAATTATATACATTAACGTCTACCTATGAATCTGGCTACTTTTTCATTAAGTATTCATATTCGTGCTTTAGGAACACGATTCTTCTTCTCTACGGAAAGCATATTTGCAAACCTGAAATAGCAAGATGTATATGAACATTAGAAATGATATTGACAAACATGTTTGCGAATAAATATTTTCGTGTACAATTATCTTTGTGAAGACGTACCTTATGAGTGCCTCTGCATTAGTCTCGTTATGTGGTGCCTGCTCATAGACACCAGTCTCCAAATTCACCCTGCTAACTCGTTTCGTTAACAAATCTTCACCAACTTTCACAAGATTTTCCAAATTTTCTTTCGTGGCCAAATCGAGAGAAGAAACCGTTCCTTGTAACTTGTCATCCTGATCATAGGTAGGTACATAATTAAAAAATGTAAGAATCACTAGTATTTAGCACACACATCTCTTTTGCTCGATACTATATGTATGACCATATATTTCACAAATCATTTAGGTTTAGAATAAAAAAATTAATTTAAATGGAGTAATAAAAAGTTGAGAGTAACCTGAATGCGAAGGTAGGTGCTGTTTTCGGGAGAGTGAAGAGTCTGAAAGAGAGTAGAAAGGTGAAAATCGACCATGTCAGCACTTGCTTGTGTAAAGGCATCGACGAGAGGGGTGGATCCGCCACTGGTTAGCCAGCCTAAAACGCCCCACTTGGCAGCTTGATGCGCGTCGTATTTGTGTTCATTGTTTGATCCAGTTCCTAATGATATAACCACAAATTGTCCATAGTCCATTGGCTTTCCATGGACCCATTTTATAGGAAAACAATCGGGGCTTCCCCGGATTATTTCCTTCGTCACTTCTCCAATAGCAACAAGGGCCTGAAAATGGCGCCACACACATATTTATATTCGTAACCAAATGTTTAGACATATATTAAAATGTATTCGTACTGAGTTTTCTTTTGTGCAATAGCGTTCGTGCATGTAGTACAACAAGAATGTTAAAATTAAGTGTATAATGGATTAGCACATACTTGAAATAGTTTTCACTTCTTTTAATTTCTTTTTCGCACTTTTTTTTCTAGATGGTACACTGATTTCTTATCATTTCAGAAGTTCGTAAGAAATGGAAGGAAGTTTATGACTATATATATATATACCGGATTATTTGCAGCAACGCCGCCATCTATAAGGTTGAACTTTGTCACTCCCTCGGGGTCTATGGGATCTTCATTTTCAAAATAATAGGCAGGAAAATAGGTCGGTGCAGCGGATGTTCCAATGCATATATCTGAAAGCTTGGCATTTAATCCCGGCTTTGTCTTTGCCTGATATATATACACATATTTGAAGTTAAACCAAATGCACTCTTGTTAGAACCGGAATAGCAAATACATATATATATGTGTGTAAGTACGCGTGCACGTAAATTAACCTGATAACTTGAGAAGATGGTTGGCTGAAGTTTCTTGATGTCAAATGTTGGGATCACAACATTAGTGAGTGCTTGGTTCAACCTCTTATCTCCTAGTTTTTCCTTAATGATGCTGTGCAAATCTTTCCCATCGTATTTTGGTCCGGACATAGCTTTCAGCACCTTTTCTGGTTCAGCTAGTAAAAGCCATCTGTTGTTTCAAAATTTAAGCTTCAATATATATGTTGATGCATATTCATGCATGTAAAAACGATAACAAATTTTATACGTACTCGGGTTGTGGGAAGATCTTGGGGCAGTGTTCGAGGTAGAAGTCTTTAATGTCTTTTGCAGCAAACAGGGGTCGCATATTTTCATCTGGTGTGGTTAGCATTGCAGTCACAATACCACCTGTGCTTGTTCCAGCAATCACATCAAAATAGTCTGCAATCCTTGCATCTTCACCATCCAGTTTCTGCAACATGCCCAAAACATTTATATTTAATACATACTTCATATATAATTGTACGTAACACGCACCATGCGCGACAAAAGTTATATATGCCTAAGAAAATAACTAAATATATGCTGAAGGAACACTTTTTTAAGCTATGTGACAAAATTTAAGCCTTACTATATATATTAAATTTCTAGCTACCTGAAGCTCAGACTCAAGGAAAGCAAGGATAGTTCCGGGAATGATCCCTCTGATTCCACCCCCGTCAATGCTAAGAACAGTGATTAGGTTTCTACAGGCCATGAGGAGCTAAGATTGAGAATATATAAAGCCTAGAGGTTTGAATTGAGAAGAGCTTGCCAAAAACTTGAACTTATGTGTAAGATCTTAAGAGGGAGATAGATTGTATATATTGGAGCTTTGCCTTATTAGGAAGTATAAATCTAAACTTGAAAAAGACTTGGAAACAGACACTTCAAAGTTATTTTTTGTTGGAGTACGTTCTCTTTGAGGAGGCAGGGGTATTTATAGTCTCTTCATGATTTGTACATACGGTTCAATTCTCAATATAGTACGGCATCATCCGAAATCAAACTTAAACTTGTACTCAATTTCGCGGACATTGCTAAGGTTGGACTTTAGATTTGTCAAAGAAATGAAAAATATAAGAATTTGTCATGTGGATATATTTGTTTATATACAGTGTCAATGCATTATATGCAATTAATAAGTTAGAATTGTTGGTAAGACTTTGTAGAATTGTAGGTAAAGCTTATAATTAGGTGAAGATATGAGAAAGCTGAGGTTTGGTGTGATCAACTTTGTGGAGTTCATGCAAATCAAATGACTTGCAATTTTATTATTACAAGTTAATTTCATGCTTATGGCCTAATAGTTCAAAATTTCATGTTAGATTTGATTCGCGAAAGGCGGCGCCACACATAATTTACACGAAATTCTGACCATATACATGATTCTGATCAAAGGACTAACAGGGTGCATATGTAAAAGTTAGAAGTATATAATTAAGCTTTAAAGTTTAAATGTCAAAGCAAACCTATTCTACTGAAATTGTTTTAGTCGCATGCCAACATATCAGAAGACATATTAAGGATTTGAATGAATACCCAATTTTCAAGCACGCAACCTCCTGTTAATTACTTGAGTTTATAAGAACCATATACATGACTTAATGAAAGTTTCAAATGCTTGACAGAGTTGAATACCATAATTACTGTTCTTTGTTTGTAATGTTGGATGGTAAACCATGAAATAATGTAACTATGAATATGTTATCCCTTGGTTTTCATACTATGTATGCTATATGTGAATTTCACTATATTTTCACATATATATGAACAGATTTTTTATTCACATACTGTTATTTCCCAAAATTACTATACCGACAAACATCTTATATATTCAAGCAGTTATTAGTACGTGGTTGCTGTAAATTAAATGGTTTTTCCTCTATCACAGAAAAAGTTATAGGTTTGTAGGAATCCAATTGGCTTCAGAAATTTTTACCTGCAATATTTGACAGTGACATATATATATAAGGTTTTTGGTACATATATGCACATTTTTAGTTTTGCCTCTACTTGAAATTTTAAGTTGAATATGGACAATACTTTAAAACGTGTGCTAGCTAGCTAATATCTATATAGCAGCCTTGGACATCAAGATTGTTTAGATTGCTATACAGAAAGTTGATTATATACTGATAAAATGTGTAGGTTCATCTTTCATGCATGAATTTAGATCCAAATAAGCATTAAGGTTACAATACAATCTTATCTTTTTGGATGAATCTCTTTATATCTGACTAGAACATCATTAAAACCAGAATAGTCTCATGTGGACTTTACATCCCGAAATTTATATTTGAATTATGTTCTGAGTTTATCCCTTTCATGAGTCTTGTTTTCATGGTTTACCAGAAAAGGCTCAGGAAACAAATCTATATGGAGTTAGAGAGCTCATGAAACGCGGCATCTAGCTATCTAGCTAGCTTCTCTATTTTCCAAATGGGTTTATTTGGTCAAATCCTTCAGCTCCAAGTTAATTACAATAAGTTCTGTGGGAAATGGAAAGATATTATTATTACAAGTATTATTGACTTTTCATAAGGCATTTCATCTCCACACATTATTTCTTGAAAGATAAGATTTGAATCAGCTCTGATCAGTTCAAGGCTTCCAATTTGATCTGACTTATGGTTCTTCTCATCATTAATTAGCTGCTCGTGGTGGCCAAATGTTGAATTTTCTTTACTTCTCTTGCTCGATCTCACGTTCTATTGGTTTCAATGCCTCATGCATCATCTTCTTGTGATCTTCAGTTTAGCAATCTTCACTCTTCAGGCTTTCTTGTCCTTTTTTCAGCTTCTTCTCTGTTTGTGTTGTTGTACCTCATCTTTTTCCCTCCTTAATAAAAGCAAAGTAAAACAGTATATGTGCATATAGTTAATTGCATCAATTATAATAATTTCAAACCTGCAAAGTTAGCAAATATATACTCATTTGGCATATATGCAAATATGACATGACACCATATGTTGAGAAACATGGAATAATAGAAATCATAGTAATTAAAGTATCGCTGTAATATTATTCCTGCCGTGTCACAGGGCAACACTTATTTTTGTCGTTAAGAAACACAAATTAAACCAGAGAGTGTCTATATATGTTATACATTTCACATTTATTTGACAATAGAACAGCAATTACTAGCCTTAATCCATTGTATATATCATTTAGTTGCAAGGCTTTTCTGCAAAGATGCGGCGAAGCGAAGGTGCTTCTCCTCCGAGAGTATTTTTGCCAACCTACAAAGTTTATATTGACATTTTTGTTACTTGGGACAATCAAATAACCAGTTACATGTCCATATCCATATCTATAACCATAATGTTAATGAGAAGTATGTGAATACCTTCTGAGAGCTTGTTCATTACTCTCATTTTCCAAAGGCTCAATATTGCCTGTCTCCAAATTCACCCTAGAGACTGGTTTCTTTAGCAAACTTTCACCTATCTGCACAAGAGAATCCATATTTTTCTGGGTCGAAATATCCACCGAAGACACGTTTCCACGTAATGTATCTTCCTGCAATATATATTTCCACTTCAATAGGTCATAATCCTACCAACTGAGCTAACATAAATATATACATATAGCTAGGTAAATAAAATAAAAATCATTGCCTGGATCCGTAGATAATTATGTTCAGTTCCAGAGGCTCTGAAAACATCAGATATGTGGAAATCAGCAATGTCAGCACTTGCTTGCATGAACACATCAATCAATGGATTGGAATTGTCACTGGCTAGCCACCCAAATATACCCCATCGCGACGCTTCTTTGGAACTATACTTTTTTTCTACTTTTGCCGAGCCTGTTCCCAAAGATATGATCAATAACTTACTATAAGCTGATACTCCAAGGCCTGAGAAATCTGGATCCCCCCGGTCTATTGCTTTTGACACTTCGCCAACCGCCATCAAAGCCTATATATGCATGTATATATTGATTGTTATGTGATAATTGAACAGCTAGAATAAGGACTAGCTACTTGTTATGTCATAAATTTTTAAGAAAGAGAAATAGGATACACATTATTGTTAGTTATAAGATTCTTAAATGTTAATGATCAATATTTACCGGGTTATTAGCAGCCATACCACCATCAATGAGATTGAATTCTCTTACTTTTCCTTCGTAGTCTTTGGTCTCAAAATAATGTGCAGGGAAATAAGTTGGGGCAGCTGAAGTTCCAATGCATATATCTGACATTAGTGCATCAAGGCTCTGCTTCCTTTTGACCTAAACCATATATAAATGTACATAAAATAAGATAAACCAATCAAATAATCTACAAGAAGTAACTAATTAATTAGTTCGAAAGATATATTAACATATTATATGGATGAAATTTGGAATTAATTAATTAAACCTTGTAGCTAGAGAACATAACAGGCTGGAGTTGCTTGATATCGAAAGTTGGAATTACAACATTAGTCAGCAAATGGCTTAATCGCGTGCTTCCTAGTTTTTCTTTCACAACTCGATGCAGATACTTGCCATTATATTTTGGTCCGAATAAGGATCGGATCATTCTTTGTGCTTTTGCAAGTACACAACTGTTGAGTGAACATATTAAAAAAAGTAGCATTATGTTACTGTCATATTTTAAATTAGATGATACCACTTAACATCAAAAAAAAAAAAAAATAGATGATATCACCGATCAAAATTGTAACATAACTACAACCTTGTCTGAGGGAAAATTTTGGGGCCATTTTCAAAATAAAAGGCTGTTAAATCTTTAGCAGAATAGAGCGGGCGATTTTTCTCGTTTGGTGCAGTTAACATTGTCACTACAAGACCACCTGTGCTTGTCCCCGCTATTACATCGAAATAATCTGCAATTCTCGCTTCCTCGCCATCCAATTTCTGCACTCACTCCGGTACATATACCAAAGAGTCATATACATGTATATACGACTTCAAATAATATGCATACTATGTTATTTATTATGGACACATTTCTACATATGTGTGCGTGAGCAACCTGTAATTCAGACTCGAGGAAAGCAAGTATAACTCCTGGAATGATTCCTCTGATTCCACCTCCATCAATGCTGAGAATGGTGATGAAATTTCCTTGACTCGGGGGAGGTAGAGTTGATTTTTCTTTTGCCATAACAGAGTTTCATGTGAAATATTATTGCATGATCAGGAAGGTATATATATGAGGTATTTATACTGTTTCATACCTGAACTTTTATCATCAACAATTTCATGGCATTAATCAATTTTTTAGTTGACTTTGTTTAATACAATGGTTTTGGGTTCCATTTCCAAAAGTACCATAAAAAAGATGTGCACTGAAGCACTAAGAACAAGAAAGCATAGCACTAGCTATACTGTATGCAGAATTGTAGGTATGACTCCAAGGGAATTTCAGTTGAGAAGAATAGGTTGCTGAATTGGCAATGTCAAGTTCATTATCTGGTGATATATATTCTGATTTGAAACCATATCGAATGGCTAAGATTTTTTATCACTAGTTGTGCAAGTGACTGTATGCATCAAAGATATTCACGCGCGATTTATGTGATTGTTTGGTGTTCAAGAAAGTGGTAAAGCATGAACAATGAGAAATGATAATGCTATAGAAGAAAGTTGTGATGTGCATTTTGGTATTAGCCATTCTTAATTTACTCTGTAAATATGTATGCAACTCTGTTTTTCTCTTATCATTTCAATCATAATCAGCCATATCTAATAGAGCATATTGTGTCACTTCTGTTCATCTTTGAGTAAGATCATTGTTATCGTTGACCTTTATTAATTTCGAGAGTTTCAAATGAATTCGACAAGCATTTCTTGAAACTACCATCCATTAATCTTTACGATTCTTGAAGGGTGGTATCATTGTTAGCTCAATGGAGCAACTACCAGTCATCCCACACTATACACATTGCGAGGCCATATATGTTGGCCCGAATATGGAATATCGATCTCCTGTTCGTGATTGAAGTCGGGCTCAACATTGAGTGATGTTAGTGGTCCATTTCACAGGTCACATTCCTTCACCAAAAGAACAACCACTTCAAGCATGGTGACATCAAGGCATGACATTTGTATTGCATTGTCATTCTTCAGTCATTTTCGACGCATACATTTCATACACATTCACATCTTAATTACAATTCCAAATTCTATTAACATTCAACATAAACATATGACAGATTGAGGTCTTATTTACTTATCATACATAAGCTAATTTATCAAATAAATGTAGTTACAATGTTAACATATAATTAGGTTTTCTTGGGTTTGTGAGGTGATGTTGCTTCTCTAAGTCTTCTTTCTTCTGAAAGTAGCTTTGCAAACCTGTATAAAAGCAACCAAGAGAATGTACAGTTAGTATTTGATTAACACACATAATAAGAATTTTATCAACAAAACTGAAATGATAATTACTTCTTCAAAGCATGCTCATTAGTGCCACCATTTTCAACAGGTTCAGACAGACCCGTCTCCAAGTTGACCCGCGACATAGGTTTCTTCAATAACCTTTCACCGATTTGGACAAGGTTGTTCAAGTTCTCCTTGGTAGAACAATCAACAGAGGAATATTTTCCGGTTAAGCGATCGTCCTGTTTTTAAGAAACAAGTAAAAATTTACAATCTTGAATATCAAAACATACTTAAATATCATTGCAAAGTTATTGTTTCCTTAGCGACATACTTGGATTCGGAGGTACTTTTCTTCGGAATGAAGAGCCTTGAAAACAACAGAGATATGGTAATCAACCATATCAGCACTAGCTTGTGTAAACACATCCACTAATGGCACAGAATGACCATGAAGTAACCAACCCATTGTACCCCATTTTGCAGCCATTTTTGCATTGTATTTCTGCTCTATCTTCGGAGTGCCGGTTCCTATTGAGATCACAAGAAACCGGCCATAGTCCATGGGCTTGATTGGGAAGAAATCTGGGTTTTGGTCAAATATCTGTTTGGTCACTTGGGATATTGCAACAAGTGCCTAAACACCACCAATTAGAAAAGATCATCAACAAAAAAAATCACATATATAAGCGATCAATCAACAATATTTATTGCGTTCATCGATCTGCTAAATCAGAATTCACAAGAAATTTGATCAAGAAACTCAAATTTGATCAATGTACCGGATTATTTGCAGCTAAACCACCATCAATAAGATGGAATTCATGAGAGTTCCCTTTACAATCTTCATTCTTGAAGTAATGGGCCGGGAGGTAAGTTGGAGCTGACGCGGTGCTGATGCATATATCAGATAGTCGCGCATCCAAATACGGAGACTTCATCACCTGCAAGAGGTACATGTATATATATTGAATTAAACCGCCATTGATTTAGCTATGATCTATAATATGCATAATTCATAGTTGAAAATTACCTCGTAAGTTGAGAAAATGGTCGGCTGGAGGCGCTTAATATCAAACGTTGGTATGACAACATGAGTCAAGGTATTGTGCAACCTAGTATTTCCCAGTTTTTCCCTTACAAGCCTTTGAAAGTACTTCCCATCATACTTTGGTCCGCGAACAGAATTCAATATGTTTCGAATTGATCGGAACCATCCCCTGCAACATAATTATATACATATAAGAATTGTACACATACACATTAATTTGTAATGTGATTGTTGTAGCTAAAATAACTTGGAAAGATTAATATATAATTAAGCATGATCACCATGTAGTTGTACCTCTTTTGTGGGAAGATTTTTGGGCAGTGCTTGAGATAGAAGGACTTGATAGTCTTGGCATCGAACAAGGGTCGATTCTTTTCATTTGGAGCAGCTAGCATTGCAGCTATGAGGCCACCCGTGCTTGTCCCCGAAATCACATCGAAGTAGTCCGCGAGTCTTGCATCTTCACCATCCAACTCCTACATTTATATGTACAAATAATTGATTAACATTTGTCGTCCTCTTTTCAATTTGACTCCAAACGATATAAAAAATTTAAATACACTAGTAATATATTAAAAAAATACAAGTATACATATATATACCTGAAGTTGTGATTCAAGAAAAGCAAGAATAGTTGCAGGGATTATCCCTCGAACACCGCCTCCGTCAATGCTGAGAATAGTTATCAGGTTTCCATAAGTAGGAGGCTGAATTTGAAGAAGTGATGACATTTTCTCCATTTTAAAACACGATAAAATGAATAATTGGAATATATGATTAACTTAATGCTAATGTATTTAAGCTTAAATTCACACAAACTCGAAGAAATGTGTATGCTTTCGTACGTCTAAGTAACTTTTGTGTTAGCATGGATATATATTGTTTGAAATACAAAACATAGATTTGCTATTTATAGGCCATAGTGTGAATTGTGAAGCATTTCAACACCCTCTAATTGGAGGTTAGGCAACAAATGAAGTTATGTAACTTGTGAAATGTGATCTCATCAATATCCAAACTTGGGTCGTGAAATTAAATTCAGAGTGACTAAGGGAACATGAAAAGTAGCCGGAAAAAGGTACGTGTAGATGCATGGTGGAGAGCTCAAGAATTGGAACTGTCCAAATCAAGAATAATTGAAGACTGTACGCTGATGCCACATATTAATTTCGTTGCGTGAGAAGATAAAAATGTACATAGATATGAGGAAATGGACTAGTATGTAACTTGTTCATTCAACACATGCACATGTGTTTCCTCGTCACCGTCCACAAGTCTTTATCGATTGAGAGGCACAACATTGCACAGGTTCAACACGTGCATGCATGCTTCACGTACACTTGGAATTTCTTGGAAACAATTAATACACTCTCATGATCCCTTCGGTAGTTAGGTTTATCCTTGAAAAAATAAAGTTGCATTGCAATATGCGATGGCAGCCTCCCATTGATTCTTGATTCTTGGTGGTCGGTAGTTTTCATGTAGGTTTGAGTAGAGATGTCAAATCGGATTTCAGTTTAGGTTCGGATCGATAAAGACTAATCTGAATTCAACTGAAAGTACTTTAAGTTTGATCGGGTCGGATTTCAAATTTATACATGAAATATGTTGAATTGTTCAAGTTTTTCCGATCTGATCCAACCCAAAATCTCACAATTAGATATGACTTGACCCAAAAGTTGGTCAGATAGGACTGAATCAAGCAAAGGTCGAAGTGAATTTCGAGTGTCTGCGAGTTAGGGCTCAAATTGTCAGCTCTAGTTCGTGTAAGCTCTATATTGATAAGAAACATGCGAATGCTTTGAAATTTTTGTCTTAGACGATATACATAGGTAGTAAAGCTGGGATATTAGCTTCAAAAAAGTTGGATTGAAAAAAGACTTTCTCCGTTCCAAAATAAGTGTTATGTTTCATATGTATTTTGTTCTAAAATACTTGTTTTCTTTTGAGGAAGTTAGTTATGATGAATACCAATATTGTTTCTATGATAAGTTATTTAACATCTCAAAAGTTTGTTACAACGCAATATGTATACGAGAATAGAAATAAAATATACAACACTAACTTTTTTACTGCACTTTCTCTGTCAAATAGATTGCAGAGATTGTAATGGGCGAAGCTATCCAATTAATTCTAAGTTTATCAGACAAGTAACTATACTTAATCAGTGGCGGATCCAGGAATAAATACTAGTGGGGGCACAAATTAATAATACTTTAATCAGATAAATATATTATTTTGTACATAGTCGATTTCTTTTATATAACGTGTGTTTTAAAAAAAGTATTATAAGCATATTATATATATAATTTATATTTTAATTGGACCCTAACAAATAAATACAAACGAGCATGTATCACAGTATTCATCAATTATAATGTCAAATATTTAAGAAATATAGAAAATGTATGATATAGATAAAGTGTGAATATTTTTATACAAAAATGTAGGTTAAATATGTGTACAATATAATTATTAATTTCCTTTTAGCGAAGTAGTAAGTTTCAATATTATAATTAGTTTGATTTTTCACATATATGAGAGCCAATGTATATTTATCAGGTTAAAGTAATCTCAATTTACCTTTATACTCTTTCTTATGGCTAAACTCATAAATTAATTAAAGATCAGAGTTTAACCATGTCAAAATACCTAATCGACTTAATTTAAATTAATGTACTTTAATATAAATATTTTTTGAAATTACAAAACATTTTTTAATTTTGTAAAATTATCATAGAGATGCTTTCAAAAAATTATCAGAGTCAAGTGGATGTGATTTTAATTTTTCTTTAAAATGTATCTTTATTATTAATTAGGTGGATCTGTAAACTTTAATGGAAGATAAATACTTTTAAATTAACAGTAAGTTATAATTATATTATATTTTTACTTTTTTTGGAACAAGAGGAATTTGTTTGACTTATTATAAATACTAAATTGATAGGGCCCACTTTTGTTTAAGCATTTATCTCTTCTTTGAATCAGTTAAAAAAATACAGTGGGGTCACCGTAAAAACCAAGTGGGGTCACCACTCTTACTCCCACTTCAACATACAGAACACTATACATGAAAATTTGATTTCAATGATTTGACTGGGGTCACGTGCCCACAGTGGTGGCAACGTGGCACTAGCACTCTAAGTAAAATGAATTTTACTTCTTTTTGTATTATCATTTGTTTATTTTCAATAAAATTTTTGTTTTTGAAAATTTTCAAGTAAGAGAACTTATAAATAGTTGTAATAATTGCATTTAATTACTTCTTTTTTCCCACCATTTTGATATGCAAAAAAAATATAACCCAAACATGTAAGTAAAAACAAACAATGTTTACTCAAACACGGCTCAAATTGTATTCCAAAATGCGAAAAATATCGTACAATAAAAAAATTCATCAATCTCAAGAATAAATTAAACTTACATGTCAACAACCAACATTTATTTTGCTACAAATTACACTGCTATTCACGTGGAGAACCTGATCAAGAAGTAGAAAAAAAGGAAAATAATTAATATGAGTTGTATTTAAAAAACTACAAAAATATGAATTGGTATGAAACATAAATACAATATATATCATCAATAATTCTTATACAACTTCAAAAAACACATTGCAAAAATGCAAGACATATTGATCAAGCCACTTTCTATTTATAAAATCTCTCAAAATAAATGAAAATCGATCTGGAAACAACTTTGGCTTGAATAAATTTTAATTGAAACACAAACTACTTATTTTATATATATTTTTTACCTTGAACCTGCTACTTTTATTAATTGGAAATAGGAATTACATTGACCCTGTAGAAACTACCATAACCCAAAGCTAGCAAATCAGCATAATCATAATCTATTCTAAACATGAAAAATTC
>JAYMTF010004554.1:0-12982 GCA_036897485.1 Pelargonium nanum | reverse complement strand
GTCATATGGACTAAAATAAAAAATATTGTCAGTCCAGGGTTCAAAACAAGCAAAAACCCTAAATAGGGACCAACTCTAAAATTGAAACAAGTCTAGGGGGTCTTAAACCATTTAACCCATTTCAAATTAAAAAATTTGCAACTCCATGCTTAAATGTCTTATTGTGAGATATGTACATTTTTTTTAATTTATTTTATATAGCGTTTCCGGAAAAACATTATATTATGTGTTACTTTTTCAAATATTGCATATTTATATTTGAAAATTTTGAAAAAATAAGATTAAAAAATTCATAGCTCAAATTTCTTATTGGAATGATTTTTTTTGGGTATACTATCAAGAAAAATACAATTATCAACTTCGTTTCACAAAACGATGCATATTCACGAGCAATTCTATATATTTTAATCTCCAATATTTGCAACGTTTATCAATTTTAAATAACAAGTTATATTTTTGCATAATTATTTTAAAACGTGTAAGATGATCAATCTTATTTTTTAACAATTTTTTTGCTATATTAACCAAATAATTACAGTTCGAACGAAAACGATTTTCATTCTGTCACATTAATTTATTCAAACAACATTACTTGAAAATTATGAAAATCAATATGATTTCCATTCTCATTAAATTTTAATCCAAACACAACCTTAAAATGTAATTAAGCATGTGGTTAGGGCCTTCATTTGTTAGGCTCATGCAAATATTTGGCAAGACAAAGACACAACTCATTCTTTATGACCTTTACACATCACTTCATCTAAGTCATTAAGAGAGCTTTGGATTGATATATCACATATTGAACCATCCTATATTTCAAGGTCATGGAGTTTTCAAAACTTCCTTACATATCACATGGACTCCACCAAAATGTGTTACATAGTATTAGGCAAAGAGATCTTTCCACTAAAAAGAGCATCAAAATCATATAGTTTGGCATGAAAATTTGTCACCACGTTTTACATGCATTATACATACAAAAATCAATACAAGTATAGCCATGTGCATATGCTATGCTACCCATAAATGACAAACTAATATTGTTTGTTGCTCTCTTTTATAATACAAAATGCAAGGATAAGACTTTCATGAAAAGGATCATTTCCTCCAAATAACTGAAAGTCTTGTCCTTGAACACATAAAATGGTAGCTTCAAATGATTTAGCTTTAGCTTTAGCCACAAATGATATTACAAATAACTGCACTTTGTTAATGAGACTTAATCAGATCTCAATCCTGTCAATAAATCTACCATCCTACAAGTACATCCAAGATTCCAACAACACAGATGCAGCACCAACAGTCAAGCGACGCAACAAATATGATAAGGAAACGTTATGTTAAAGTGCAATTTTTTACCCACTTCCTATTTCACTTCACCTTCTAAACCGCACGTATTCTTGATTTAGCCATGTTAAAGAATGCATGTGCATCTTGTCCACTCCGATGACCTCCACAATTAGAACTAAAAAGTAACTAAACGAGCTGTCCACGTACATACTCCGATAGCCGATCAACGACACAGATCTCCTTAAGACGGGAGACTAGCTGGATGAGTCGGCCTGCAGATGGGAAGAACCGAGATTTCAAACCAACATGATCAAGATTTTTTTGCTGTTTTGGTAAGCAGATTAATAAAGGAATTGTATGCATTACCTGATCAATTGTCAGTCTCTTCAACCTTTTCAGACTACAGCTACTGCTTGCCTTCTCTCCTTCAATATATTCACCAACAAAGTTCTGATCTGACACTTCTGTATGAATCAACAGTTCCTATATCATCACAGCTGCTTAAAGATGTAGAAGCTAAACAAACATACAAGTCATCAATGGCCAAATAATTGGCTATCACATACATACGTGGCGACTGTCTCTGAATACTAAACTGAACAAATTCATGTTGCGTCTTTTTTACAGTTGATAATGTCCAAATATACAACAGATAAAGCTACCCCAATGTCATTTGGGTCAGTCGGCTAATTTCTACGAAGATGATATAGTCATCTAAGGCGAAGACTAATGATGCGAGAAATGAGCAACCAACTCAAAACCGATTCCAGTCCTTCCAGCTAATTGACTTACAAATATCAAAACTCCAGGAAAACAGCAGCAATAGAAAGACATGGAAAACAAGAACAGTGTACATAAATAAATACCGTTCTCGCTGCCCTCCAATTCTTGATCACACCAATTACTATGATGAGAATGAAGTTGCTTGGAACTAGTAGCTAATTCACAAGAAATCGTATTCCCTCTTGATTTGCTTGAACAATTCATGGACTCGGCAGCTTCCTGTACAGTTTGGTCTGCTGCAGTCTGATGTCTGCTTGCAGGCCTGTAATGCTGGATCCAAGGACTTGCCACGAGATGATGAGAATCGTCTTCTTTCTTCGGTTGAAGATTAGCTCTTCCATAGCGGACTTTCTTCCAGCTGCCAGCTTGGAAAACCTTAAACTGAGACATAGACAGCAAAACTGCAAAAGTGTGAGGTAGATAGAAACCGACAAATTACACAGTAGGGCAAAGAATAAGAGAAACTAGGCAGCAAAGAAACCGTAGAGATCAGGCTATAACCTGACCAGAAGTAGTGTAGGTACTGCAGCCCGTTTGCCTTGACAATTTTGGATCCAATGAGTTCTCCTTTAGTGAGTGCTGACCCATGAAGTCAGTGGAAGCATATAGCTGATTTACAAATGTTGCTTCCATACCTTTAAGGTACAAACTATGTTTCTCATCTGTCCATTCCGTAGACTTTAGTTTTGTCTCTCTAGTGTCCTGAAATTTACTTCCATTTTAGACAACCAGAAATCCTCAAAAAAAAAAAAAAAAAACTAGGAAAGAACTCAAAGAAGTTTCTTATATGAGAAGATTTCACAAGCTGTTATGGCAGACATAAGAAGCAATAGACAAATTTAAATTCCAATCAACGAATAACATATATCATGCAACTTTGGTGGTGACAGGCATTTACCTATTAGCTTAACTCCAATAGTAGCCTATAGAAGTTAGTACCGAAAACTGTTCTTGAATGGCCTATGGAAGACAATCATTTTGACAAGTTTGTTGACTGTTATGGGACCAAAATAAACACTTACCTACTATCCCATTTACAAGTGTATAAACCAATTATGGATTTCTTCAAATCCACTAGCAACCACGGTAAAGATCAACTAGAGCTAAAAAAAAATCAAGTCCAAATATGGTTATCAAATGCCTACAACCAATTGTAGCAAATGATACATTTAAATTAGAATGAATATTTTACAATTCTCCCAGAGGCTATTCAAGCATTTCATCAACTAGAATAAAGGGCTGTTTTTTTATAGCTTAATATAAACTCATGTAATGTTCACTGTACAAAGGGAAGATCAAGCATGATACTATACATCCCTATCTCCAGATGGGATTTACCAGCTCAGTTCATCACCAAAATGCTCAGGTGATATTATTATTATTATTATTATAAAAAAAATTCCCATTTGGGGTTGAGTGAACAATGATCAAATTGGTCCAGTGATCAAACTTTTTCCAATTATCCCATCAGTGAAACAAACACAAAATTCCAAGAACGCCCACTAAGCCCCACAGGAATTATTAACAAAACCCACAAAATATATAGACGATTCATATATAAAAAAAGTTATAAAATAAAAACTTGGTAGCAAACGAACATAATAGAAAGCAGAAGAAGAAAAAACAATACCAATGCTGTAGTTGTTTCCATGAAGAGCAAGCTTGTCTGTTGATATGAGTTGGGGATAATAGAGAGAGAAGAGAAGAGAAAACTAAAGACGAAGAAGGAGATGGAGATGGAGATGAAAAGGGACGACACAGTTGTCACCGCCTATATGACACGTGTCAAGGACTCATGGTTTTGTGCAGCCTCTGTGAAAACAGAAAAGAAGGGAAAATAAATATCTAGTACGTAGATCTTGACTAGGGAACCTCCTCTTGATTAACACTAATTAAACGTCATTACCAAATAGATATTACAATCAAACTTTCCGTGTCTTGTCAAATGTGGCATATTTCTCTTTTTTCAAAGCCATATAGTTATCAAATTAATGATATTGATAAAATTATTACTCCAACCTTTAAATGTAAATATAAAAGTTTGGTATGATTTTAATAAAAAGAAAATGTGTCATTGATTTCTTTGAATAAAAAGGACATCATTTATTTGAGAGAGAGAAGACACCATGATTCGATTTAGGGCCGGGGGAGGATTGTAGGAAAAAATTGACAGATCATGAGAGGATTGGGTAGATGAGGTCTATCTAGATATTTTTCATTAACGTCAAAAAAATATCTGCATTAGATTTATCATCCACGACACAAAAATATCTGTACCTCTGTCTTTTTGTTTTGCTTCACATTGTGAACTCTGTGGGCTCTCTCTGCGATGCATTTGTATTTATTGTTGAAATGAATTAATTATATCAAAACTGTAACCATGCAACCTAATACTTTTAGCATTTCATATCTACGAACAAACTCAAAATACTCCAATTCAACAACAAAACCGTGTGTGCCGCAAATCCTTTGTAAGCATCAAATATACAAAGAGTTTTGTACTAAATGACCTTTTGGATACATTTCTCAACAAGTATATATCAGAGAACAGCCCTGTATTTGATTGATTTGCTCATACTTATGGTTTTGGCTGTACACTAGCACTTGTGCATCGAATTTACGGGGCTGGACACAAGAAAGAATGACACTGGAGATCTAACGTAGCTCTTTGACGGATTTTCCGCCTTATTGATGTCTTCATACAACAATAATGGTAAAACACGCTTTTGCAGATTATTTGTATGAAGGGAATGAAAACACCTAATCCAACTCTTGCTTCTGCTCACCCTCGGGTATCACAGCATCTTTCAGCTCCATCTGGCCTACAATACAACCAAAACCTTTTATATTGTTGAGGCTTCAACTACATAATTTGGTTTCTTTTATTCCTCAGGCACAAATTATCTATAAAATACGGAGTAGAACATTTTATATGTACATGACAGGCTTTAACAGAATTGTGGCAACACGAAACCTGTTTCCTTACTAAACTAAACGTCACAATCCCTTCTTCTGACCATGGTTTGGTTTTGAACATACTCCTTATCATCAATGATATCATGCCATAAACATACAGCCGTAATAACAAATAGGTAAATAATCATACCTAATAAGGAAACTAGTGATGGGGGCTTTGAAGATCCATTTGATCCCATATATGTACCTGCAATCCAAAAAGTAAGTTGAAGTTGGATCAATAATTAATGAGCACTCAGAAGTTTTATAAAATATTCTCCTAGTAGAGCATTAAGGTAATGAATCCAATGCCCATGTAATATTAACACATGGTAAGCAGAAACATTTTAAGTTGCAAAGAGGATCCACGCAACCCCTAAAGAGAAGGCCCAAATGAGGGAGACAATGGACAGGAATGTATTTAATCAGAAGTGTGTATGGAACAAAATGAAATTGTTCAAGTCAAGAGTCAGCAAGGTACCACACCTGAACTTTCCATTGATTTTAGGATGTCTGATTTCTTAAACGTATACCCTATGAAATTAGTGTCTGTTGATGTCAACATCTGCAGCATAAGAAACACAGGATTTATCAATCCGTAACATATATATAAAAAAACGAAACGTACGACCATAACCAACAAATATATATAAGAAGATCAACATTAGCAGCATTTTCTTTTTCTATTTTTAATGGGGTTTTGTATAGGTGGTTCACTCCTGCAAACAAGGAAACTGAAACCCGACACAAAGCTCAACACATTGCAGGAATTTAAATGCTTCTGGAATGAAGTTGTGCACTGGTATTTGATTATGAAAACAAATACTACCCAACAGTCCAATCAACAACAGGGTCATTTAATTCATTTATATTAAATCATTACCTTCCGCCAAGGTCCAACTGTTGGCATTGTGGATGGGGTCCCCTCTACCTGCAGTTGTTGAGTCATAAATAAAATTATTTTTGAGCATCAAGAATGAATAGACTATGACTAAAAAATTTAAAACATGATGAATGAATAGACTATGAGTATAATTCTCAATAAAACAAATAATAGTTATAAAAAGTTTTAGCACATGATAAATATTTGAAAAGATCATGGCTAAGGAGAACTCCAACCCAAAAGCTTAAGTTGATAGGTGGAAGACCCAACTAGTATATAGAGTGGCAACAGACTTCACATTCTTTCGATGTGGGATACATTAAACAGAGTACAAAAAACCATAGAGAATTTGTCACCACTTACTTCAGGAAAATTCTCAAAGTTCTGAGTGTCCAACTCTCCTGTAACAGTAGGTTTAAATGCAGCTTCCATTTCGTACAGCATATCCCATTGGGTGGATCTGAACCAAGGATGTGCCTGGGAAAATTTTAAAAGCTCAATTTAGAATTATCAGGCCCATACCTACAGAGTGAATAATGTTGGAAAATCAAATGATATACACATTTGTGTGTAAGCTCATGATGCACAAATTTTCATCTTTATACGAAGACCATTATAGATCACATTCATATGATACTCCAAACTATATTATAATTCATAGGAACAAAATTATAATAGATATTCCTGAAGCTTCATCTGCTGATATTTAGCTCTTTATTTCTTCATAAGAGGTTACCTTTATTTCTTCCACTCCCCTGGTTCCCAACCTTGAATCAACATCACATAGCAAGTGACATATCAGATCTCTAGCCTCATTTGATATTTTTGGTTCATCCGGAAATTTCAGGCAAGCTTTCCAATTGATTATCTGGTTCAGTAAAATACAATTAGATATTTGATCAAATATGGAGACTGTTTATGAAAGACTAAAAACGCAAACTATAGTATCACCTTACGACATGTCATCCTTGGATCTTCGGAGCAGAATGGAGGATAGCCAATAAGCATCTCATACATGATTGCCCCCAGCGACCACCAATCGCATTCTATGCCATACCCCTTTTTTAACAACACTTCAGGAGCCATATAATCCAGAGTCCCTACAGTTGAATAGGCCTGCATAAGATTGCATAATCAATGAATTGAAACAGACTGAAACCACCAATCACAAAGTATGACAACAAGAAATATTCAAATGCGAGTAGAACCTGCATAAAGTAAGTCATGGGCCTAAGAAATGTTAGTGGACTATAAGAAGAGAATAAAAAAAAGATAATACCAATGCACGGCGATTACGTTTCCATTGTTGTAATTGTTCCTTTGGCATCATCCAAGGGGGCCTATCAATGTTCCTGCCGTTTTCACTTAATGGCTCTTGGGAGGCAAAATCTCCGTCTTCCAAAAGTACTGTCGGATACTTATCATCCAGGGGCTTACACAAGCCAAAATCTGAAAGCTTCAAATGGCCATTTTTGTCCAGGATCAGATTATCTGGTTTTATGTCCCTAAAACCATAATACAATCAGAGTAAGAATAAAATTTATTTTATCTGAAACTCCATACATGTATAAGAACTATCTATGCATCTGAAATGGATGACATGGAACCCAAACTCTATAATTGGTGGATAAGTACCCAAGGCCTAGCCTTGACCTGGGTATCAAAACAACTGCAACGTTCCTGAGGGGTATTGAGCATGGCCTCTTAGTTGCAATATTATACCCCAAACCAACCAATCCACCCCCAAGGGATTACATATGCATACTTTTTATTCTATTATAATGATATACAAATATGTAAATGAACAATAACTCATTCAGATGCCCACTAGCCTCGATGCCCGAAACTTCAGTAATTCCCAAAATATAACCAATATAGGAAACAAACACTTCAACTAGAAGACACTCACTCAAACAAGGTGTAATTTGTACAACACTAGACTATATGATTCGTGATTGTTATACCTGTGAACATAGTTATGTTGGTGAATTGAATGGATGGCTAGAATGCTCTCTGCTATATAAAAGCGTGCAACATCTTCAGAAAGAATATCTTCCCTCATTAATAATGTCATAATGTCACCACCGGGCAAATACTCCATGATAAGGTATAAGAAATCAGAATCTTGAAAAGAATAAAAAAGTTGTACGATGCATCGACTATCAACCTCCACAAGCAAGTTCCTTTCAGATCGAACATGTTCAACCTAAAATGTGGAAAACCAACAAGGAAAATTTGTCATTTATGTTATCATCTTGCACAAAGTATTGAATAAGTAGCTATCAAACCAAGTTATTTGAAGCATAGTTTTGGCAACTGCAGATGCACTAACATAAATCATTGACACAAAGCTAAAATAGTATTGTAAGCTTCTAATTGATTCTACTTATTTAGTAGCATTTGATGCTAGCTCACCTACTTCAAATGAAAAACCTTGCTGGAAGAAACAAGATTAACATTTTGCAAATAATATTTATTTTCCATAGTTCGCGAGATAATAGTTATGTAAGACCATGTTTCAAAAAGATGATGTCGGTTTGTTCATTAAGCAAGATACTAATATCCATTCCTTAAAAATATGTTACTCGTTCCTTCAAAAAAAAATTGTTACTCGTAGTAGATATGTTATAGTGGAAGGTACACAGATGATAAATTACAAAGAAAGTGAGGGAAATGTGAGTTAATTAAGCATTCCAATTCATTGAGTATATAATGGATTTAATTTAAATCACATAAGAAATAAATGGTGTACAATTCACATAAGCCATGCAGAGGATGTATGAAGTTAATCAAGCCGCCCCCTAGGGGGTGGCACAATGGTCAAGACACACATCTCCACGTAGGAGGTCGTGGGTTCAAGTCTCATTGCGTCGGGTGGGGTGGGGTTTGGGTTAAAAGAAGAGAGCTACCCCCTGTTACCCCCTGTTGTGTAGCTCAATTTTTTGAAAAAAAAAAAATCAAGCCACATGAATATAACAGAGTGCCAGTCTACCTATTCCTCATCCTAAATATTATTTGCAAATACACACATTGTATATTCTAGATGACAAATATGCACAGAAAATAATTACAAGAGGTTCTGATTTGTTAAGGTAACACTGCTCAAAACATTACAAATGTATGATACATAGAAATTCATGTCAGCCTCTGATATATTTAAATGATAGTAAAATATAAAAAATTTCTGAAGTTGATAGCACTTATTTCTGGGTGGATGTTACCTGTCCACGACTAAGCATATCTGATTTCTTCAATTTCTTCATGGCAAAAACTTCTCCGGTACCTTTAGCACGACATAATCGAACCTGAACTTGTGCACCATACATGTGGCACCAAAACATTAAACGATTAATTTGGTGCTTCTCTTCTTAAGTCAAATGAAGAACTTAAATGTTGATCAAATTTACAAATGTCAAGCTAATTCATTTCACAAATTATATATTAAGATATGGTGTCTGCAAAATATCTATTGATTGAATTATTCTCACTCACATACCTCACCAAATGCACCTTTACCGATAACGGTTAATAGTTCAAAGTCATCAATTCCAACTTTGCGCCTTTGCATCCTCATATACTCAGTTTCCTTGCGTTCCAAGCTTCTCATCATCTTCTCTTGTTCTTCATCTGGAATTTGAGCTTCCTGTGCTCTTCTCTGAAGTGTTCGGCGCCTGAAAGTCGTAAGAAGCTATATATCATATTATTACCACTATGAACTCTAGGAGGGAAAAAGTTGCTTGTCCTACTTCAAGTTTCAACTTTATGCCATTCGGAATTCTTTAGAAACAAAAACAAGAACACAGTTCGCTCAAACATCGTCCCTTCACAATTCAGTTTATTATCTCAGTTTAATACTACACCAAATAGGAACACCAACAAAAACAAAATGTACTCTCCATCCACCTCTTGATAACCAAATAATAACTTGTACTGGAAAAAACGATGCAATTTTCTTCTGAAATTAATTATTGCCAGCATCACACCCCATATACACAGATCATCATGCAAAAGTTATTTACTGATCAAGACCATGAGCAGTCATTTTTAAATAATCTGGAAAATTCGAGTTGCTGTGTTGAACTACATCTCTAAATTCTCATGCAACAAAATGTGCATCCAATTACGAGTTACAATGACCAGAAATAAAATCCTAAAGAGCAAGAAGACAACTAGATGTCCACATAAATACAGAAAGCATAAACATAAATAAATCACACCTTCCAATACCACATGCAGTTAACACTAAACCTTAAAAATTCACTTCAATCGACCAGTATACCACACACAACTTTCACATTCTCACAAATCACAAATCCGAATTCAACAAATAGAAACTCGGTGCCTAATTCCAAGCACCACAGCAGGATCAGAGCGAAATTCAACGGCAACTCGCAAAACAAAGAAGGAAAACGAAGGATCAGTCAGTGTAGCCTACCTCTCCATGCGATCCTGCAGTCCTTGAAGGTAGTTCTTGTAGTGATTCTCGATAAACTGCTTGGCAGCAGCGGCCTTCTGCCTCGTGACCGGCGAAGACACCGCCACGTCGTCAAGGCCGGCCCGATCCGGCCTCAGCGGCAGCGCTCCCACCCTGACGGTGCCGTCACCGCCGCCGTCCATCCCGAAGCTGCCTGACAGGTGAAACGGAGCGACAGATCGCTAGTCGGAGAAGACGAAGGAGACGAGAATTCAGAGAAGAAGGCACTGTGGAGTCATGGTTTCGAGGAGAGATCTGTGAAAATGAGTGCGAGAGTGAGACATGAATAAGAGTGCCGAGGGGTTGTGAACTGGCAAAAGCAAAGAATCGTCCATTTGCTCCTATTTATATATTCGCGGCGCGTGGTGCTGTCCCATTTATGATCTCTCTGAGTTGGAGATATTTATTTGGCCTTTTCCGGGCCTGGAGCCCACGAAACGGTGCCGTTTTGGTGTTGAGTGAGCTGGAATCTCGGCAGCATCTATAGCATTTTCTGGCTTTATTTAAGAGCGGTTTTGTGTGCGTTTTTTTCGCGATTTGGAACGCCTGAGGTGTCGGCGGAGATCTATAGAGCGGAAGGCGCGTGGGGCACGAGGTTGTTGAGCTGCTGTTTGGTGAGATTTGATGGACGGCGGAGATTGGATCGTGTGGGGAAGAGCGCGTGGGATTGATGGTGATAAAATAATAGATGAGCCGGTCGTGGAGATGATAGGGTGACAGGTGGGTTACATGGAAATTCCGTGGTCCCTGGTCAAGTAACAGACATCGAATCGTAAGGTATGGTTCACGAGTCACGATCGCGGAATTATAAATTTTTTGCTTACTTACATACAAGTCTTCGATTCAACTTCAAATCTGGGCTATCAATAGGCCCAATCTTATTGAACCCATTTACATTTAATTGACACGACGATTTTTTGTTTTGCTGAACTGTTCAGTTTAATTCGGATTTGAGTAAGATAGTTTATGGGGTTAAAATATAAACATTATAAAATAAGAAAAAAAATTAGTTGAACATAGGAGTAATTCATATTTTATTTGTTTATATAAATTAAATTTTTTACATAGAGTGACTTCTCTTATGAAAAGTCTGTGATAAAACTTGTAAAACAATAAAGATAAATACACTTTTTATTTTTATGGAATAGGCAGTAATATTCTATAACAATCGTCTTCATTATGATCTTCTAGATAATATTAAGTTCATTACTGTTTGCTTGGGTTCAAGAAGATTTTGCTAGAGGGACAATTAGGCTTTGCAGGACTAAAAGGTACTCTTTTACGGATTTTGCACTGCACAATAGGTCTTGGGCAGTGTCAATCATCCTGATAGCTATAGTCTTCGGAATATCGATAGTCATCTTCTATCGATCGGGTACTATTGAAGTGGGTATTGTCTCACATTGAAAAAATATAAAAAGAATGTGCTACATAAAATGGTGGAAGTCAAGCCCTACTAATAAGGTTGATCTTTTAGTAGTGGAAGCACAAACCATTATATTGTAGCCCATTCTTGAAATTTAACATGGTATCAAAGCTGGTTTCGATCCAGGCCTGGGCCCGTTTATGTTGCCTCCCCGGCGCGTTTGCAGATGGACATACCTGCAGCGACCCACGTGTGGAAGAGAAATGTCTACACGCACGTGAGGGGGAATATTGATATAAAAAGAATGTGCTACATAAAATAGTAGAAGTCAAACCCTACTAATAATGTCCACATTTTAGTAGTAGAAGCCTAAACCATTATATTGTAGCGCATTCTTAAAATCTCACCATAGTGTTCTCGTATTAGGAATTCGATAAACTCAAGTTTAGGAGGACCATGAATGAAATTTTAGATGTCTTCTCAAAGAGGCCTAACTGTTGTATCTCCCAAATTTCTTTTTCGAAAGAGATATTTCATTTCGAGCCATTTTTTCTCAAATTTGCTGAATGGTTTTGGATGCCATATATTGGGCAGTGAGATATTTCATTGGGATGAAGATAAGCTTTAAAGGTTTGAGAACTGGATTCATGATTGGGATGTGGACTGGGCTCAGTTGGATTTGAATTGGTTTGAATAGTCAAAAGGACTTGGGCTTGGTCTTGGGCTGGGCTTCTGGGATAAAAAAAAACACTTCTTTTGGTTTTGGTTTAGATGCTGGTTTTTTTATCTAGCCATTATTGAATGACATGAAGGAAAGCTTTTGGAATTTAGAGAAGACTTTCTACCAGTGAACTTTGAACTTTCGCACCAAGAATAAATGAATTATTATTGGAGAAGCTAGAGAAAAAAAAATTGTGGGTGCCATTAAAATTTGGGAACAAAACTTGTTGGTGGTTATGATGTGGAGCAAAAGAAGAGTAGGAGAAGTTGAAGTAATTTGTAACTAGATGGAGATCCCGTGCGATGCACGTGTGGTGTTTATGGGTAAATTTTTTTTTATCAACTAAAATAGTGTACATTAATATATATATATATAGTTTGAACAAAAAATGGTGATAAAAAAAATGGTTGTTCATGACGGACCCGAACAACCATTTTTTGTCGTTTTGTTATGTCGTTGTTTTGAAAATGTGCTATTTTATTTTGTTAAGAGATATGAGTGCCTCAT
>JAYMTF010004553.1:0-12983 GCA_036897485.1 Pelargonium nanum | reverse complement strand
AATATACAACCAATATAACAACTAAAACAACTAAACAGTTTAAGACAGAAAAACATGAAAAGAACTAATCTTTCCGTAGTTAACATACTCTCACAAACTAGCCAATAATGAAGGCGAAGATGATAGTACATCGTCTACAAGTTGATTGAATGAGATGAGCCAGCAGTGATGATGAAACCATCGGAAGACCAAGACTAATCAAGTCGAATCTGCTCAATATGTGTTTATTCGATTGAAGTAATGCGCGCAAAAACTATTGAACCACCGCCGATCAAAATAAGATCGACGGTAGTTCAAACAAGAAACTTTGATGAAGAACTAACTATGACGGCTTGAGTTTTTAGATGGAGGAGAAAAAAAATTAACAATTTAAAATAGGGGAGCTCATATATCCTCACTCATTTAAGTTTAGATACACACATTTTTTATTTGTTAAACTAAAATACCCACTAATGAATGCTTGTCAAATTTGTGTTTTATATTATCTAGACATCGGGGACCACTTAGTCTAGCATAACACCGTTAAAGGGTAATTACACAAAATCACCCATTGTTTGGGATAAAGACACAAAATAACCATTCTTTTAGAACTCATCGACTAACTACTTTATATTATCGCTTATCAAATAAAAAATAACTACCTTATATTATCATTTAAAATAAAAATCGTCAAATCCAACATAAAATATCTTTCGATGTTAACTTTATGGACCAAATAACCATTTTTCTTTCATTTTACTTCAAATTTTTAAATGAATGTCATTGAAACCAGAAAATAAGAAAAACAAAGAAAAATCCACAACTTTGAGTTCTAATGTCCAATAATAATAAACTTTAACTTGATTTCATGCATACTTTTTAGAGAAACTTGATTATGACATTAATTTTGAAAAAATGAACTTTTATGGATCAAAATTGTCATTTAATAATCATACATGATTTTATTATGAAAAATAAAAATTATTTTTTTTATAGCTTCAATCTCTTTTTTTACAGTGATTTTTTTCTTAATTTCATGTAAATTTTTGCCGTGAGATCTCTATCTTCGGAGGTGCCCATGGTCGGCCTTGAATTGCTTAAATTCTATTTCCTTCAACTTATTTTCCACATACTCCTTGAAGAAGTGTGAATCTTTAATGTCATGCCTCTTGCCTTTGTGTAGTTTACACCATAAGTTCTCATTGTTGCATTTTTTTCGTATGCCAACTTGGTAGGGCAACGGAAGTCTTCTAATAGAAGGACATTCTCGAGCACCCTTTCATATGTAGTGTTGAGAGGTGTATAGCCAAAGGTATCCCTTATCTTTCCTGGCTAGCTTGTCCACACTGAGGCTTGTTTTTCTAGATTTCCCCCTAACGTCAGCGGCGTGTTGGAATTTTTGTCTAGCATGTATTTTGCCTCAATGTTGTCGTATTCCATCGTGAACATTTCTTCCCAAATCTTACGTCGATCGCTCGCGAAGACGTTGTAAAAGAGAAATGAGAGGAGCCCACAATGAAACACGATCTTCACCATCTCGTCAGTGATATGTTTGCACTCATACACGGTCATGCGGAATTGTTCCACAACTTAGGCGAGAAGCTTGCCCTATCTTTGCTTGACATGGATAAGATGTGATTGTCGCTTGATAACCTTGCCTTCAAAGAAAAAGTTCTTGAGCAACATCTCCTGGAACCGTTCGCAAGAGGTGATCAATTCCATTAGGAAGGTTTCATAACTAAGTCAGGGTCGGCCTCCTGAGGGTGTAAGCGAAGAGGCTACACCAAGTCACGCAGTACTGCGTTTGCGATTGCATTCGAAGAGCAAAAAAATTTGGAATTTAAATGCATCTTCAAACCAAAAAAAAAACAAAAAAACAAAAAAAACCCTGAATGATTGGAGACTCATTTCGGAAGGGCTTGGGAGATGAAGCCTTATAATATGTGATGGAGTCTATAAGTTTATCAAGATAGAGAAGAGGATATAGTCTTTCGGAAAAACTTTGTTCGAGTTCGTGAAGTCCACACACATGCATCCTCCATTTTCCTGTATTGCCTTTGAGAACCAAGACCAAATTGGCAAACCATTCAAAGTACCTTAGCTTGCGAATGAAGCTATGTCATCAACTATGAGTTTCTTGACTTCTTCTTGGGTGGACTCCTTCTTCTCCCAAGATTAGTTTCTCCTTTTTTTGTTTCACGAGGATTGCGCCGGGGAGGATGTCTATTTATGTTTGACAATTTTGGAGTCGATCTTGGACATGTTTGCGCGTACGCAAGAAATACATCAGCGTTGGCCTTGAGCAGTTAGTGGAGTTCATCTTTCTCTCAGGGAGAGGGGAAAGGTGCTTCCACACTTTTGTTATTCTCTCGAGATCGAGTTAATTTGTAGAGTATGATTTCCTCAGTCTTGCTCTCCGCCTCGAGCCACACTTCATTTACTAGGATGTCGAAATCTCACAACACCACGTCAATCTTGTAACTTTTGATGGACTCTTCTTCTTTTGGTATAGAGGGAGTATATAATTTCTACTAAAATTTGAAAGGTAGAACACTCGTACGTAATAAGAGATAGAAAGTATTAGGAAGGTGTGAATAACATTTATTTCCTTATTTTAATCAACAAATAGTTGGTGTGGCTAATTTGTGATCCAAACGGCAACAGAAAACAAATTGACAAGTTACAAAGAAGAGGAGATGAGAGATCATAGTCAAAGCAGCGTATGGACATGTGGTGGTGGGGAATTAGATGCATGGGCTGTCCACTCCCACTTCGTACATTGACATTTGACACACCCATCCATATGCAACTTGCCAAAACCCAAATTTAAGTTTTGCATGTTCCTGAGCTGCTCCTACACACACTCACATCAAACTTAATATACAGCTACGTACACCAATAATCATAATGCGCTTTTGACTCATCTCCAGCTGCTCTCTTACGTACCTGTACCCTCATTTTCTCTTAATTTTATATCTAGAATCTAGCTTTCGTTTTGCACATGGGACTTCTTGTTGTTTGCTATCATCTTAACGTTACATACTTTCTTATATACTGTTCAGTCTCGTTATCAGATTCAAGTCGGGCACTTTTTGCTACTCTTCATAAAAGAATTTTCTGTGTTCATTTTGACATTTTGTGGCTTCACTTAAGTCACTTGTCAGTCAAGACTTCGGTTTTACATATACCCATACTTGACGGTCTTCTTCATAAACCAAGTTTTGTAGAAACGTGGTTCCAACCTACAAGATCTTCATGTTCAGTCTTTTTAATGTAAAAGCAAAATTGGATTGAGTTTGAATATTTCAAAAGAGGAACTGCTCATTAAATTTAATTCATACCCACTCAATTTAATTGGTGGGGGTAATGCGGCCGGCCCAGATAAGTTGACCCTCTTTAAATAAAGGGGTCCACCAAAGGTAAACAGACATAATTTTACTCTTGCAAGAGTTGAACTCTTCAAAGTGCACAAGAATTTTCTCAAACGTTCTTCGAAATCTTCAAAAGATATTTGAGCAATTTTCGAATGATCTTAAAAGATCTTTGAATCTTCAAGATTACATTCAAACATTTGTGTGGAGATCCTGATTCACACTCCAGAGATTGTCCCTCAGACACAAATCTAGGGTTCAACTTAACTGTATCTTGATCTATGCAGACAATAGGTCTTAACCAAGATATATAAGAAGCATCGACTCGTAGTCTTGACTTGATGTCCTGACATAAAGTCCTAAATCAGAGTCCTTAAAAAAGTAACTTAGACAACAAGGCAATAAAATCTATAACTACTAAATAATTTACACACAAATTAGAAACACCTAAATGCACACGCAAGAAATGTTGATGAACATGTTTTAATGTACGTCGATATATTCGGTTCTTCAATGTTTTTCTAAACATTTTTCATTTTCTCGCATTGTATAATTTTCATCTAGACATTTTTACACCTGGTTTACAGTATCCATAATGTTACTCGTATGTATGTTAGTCCACTTATTAATGCAGTTGTGTTTGTACAGTTTGACTTTTGCAGATTATATTAATTAGCAATTTATTATATAATTTGAACACGTTATATTCGGTTATTGAATTATCCAACTCAAAATTAGACGTAGCCTTTAAAAATGAAATAACCAAATTGGTATATATATACATGCAGTATAGAAGAGACAACACAATGGAGCAATTGACAGCTTAATTAATTATAAATTATCTGGGTAACCTTCCAGGTTTGTATATTTTAGCATAGAAACAAAACAAGATTAATTTTATTCCTCCCACGTACTTATATAGACGTAACATCACTTATTCACAATTAATTTGGCCAGCAGGAAGCTCCAAGAAGTGATGAAACTATACATAGAACCACGAACAATATTCCCAAAAAATTTCTCCAAATTGGTTGGGAAGATATTAGGTATTATGTAATGACTTGATTAGTACCTAACTCGTAGCCACATGTCTCAAAAATTGCAGTCCCGTCCCTTAAATCACTTTGATATATATGTATTCAAAACCCTCCCAAGTGGACATAATTAAATTACCGCACATTTGGCGTTTTGTAGTCGTAGACACCTGCTGCTAGATCATATATCTTCCAATCATAGTCGACCAATTCTCATTGAACAACAACACCAACACAGCAACTCAACCTCTAACGACCCTCATTAAAGACCACACCTAGTCAACAAATATGACACAACTTGTCAACTTCTCTCTAACCTAAGCACACGTGTCCACCACTAAAATTACTATTCTAGCCTTCGAACTGGAAAAAACGAGTCACCCGACCCGTTTTTCGACGGGTTCGAGTTTGTATTTATCAACCAGAAACAAAAATCAGGTCGGTACCCGAAAAAACAATATGCATGTTGGAAGACTCGAAACTCAACCCTAGCTTAACCAACTAATAAACCCTATTGAATCGGGTTAGGATTAAGGTTCATCAGTCCAAACCCGAATCTAACTTTTGCCACCTCTACAGCTCTGCCCATGTCCCCAACCATATGGTAAGGAGGCATTAATGTTGGAGTATTAGGCCATCACGACAGCTGGTTTAGTTACTATGGCGCAACAAATCCGACGCGTCGATATTCATATTTCACACATTTATTTTTAATTTTGATGGACCGTCCACACATAGGCTTGTCAGTGTGCATAACATTAACTGTAATGTTATAGTATTGTTGGATCCTCCTATAAGAAGGTCTCAAGAATGATGTATGGATAGAAGCAATTAAGTTTGGACATCCTCAACTGACCTTCCCTCTTTCTCCAATCAACTATATAGTTAACCATATCATTCAATCCAAACTCACACACATTTTTTGGGCTTCTCTCTTATTGAGTTTCGTTGTTTTTGGAAACACACCCACATAAAACCTGTTTTGGGAGCTTAAAACACTGCAAAACAAAACAAAAACCAGAGGAAACAAACATATACACAGCACAAGATCAGAAAAATCAATCAAGAAAATGGGCTCTGCTCCCTTGTCTAGTTGGCCTTGGGAATACTTGGGAAATTTCAAGGTAAAGATCCATTTCTTCTGTTGTCTCCTTCTTCTTCTTCTTCTTCTTGTTTGTGCCATAGTTAAGTACTGATCTATATATGCATACAGTATCTGCTATATGGTCCTGTTGTTGCTAAAGTGGTGCACTCAAGACTTTATGAGGAAACCCCAACAGATGGGTGGTGTTTGTGTATCCTCATCTTGTGGGTGCTGAGGGGTTGGGTTCACCAGCTGTGGAGCTCTTATGTCAACATGTTCTGGTTAACAAGAACTCGCCAGATCGTCCAACAAGGGATTGATTTCAAACAGATTGACAGAGAATGGCACTGGTACGTACTTACCTACCTACGATACCCATAAATATAAATGAATTGTGTTTCTTGATTGTTTTGGGTCAATCTTGATTTAATTGTGTGCTGTGCAGGGACAATTTCTTGATTCTTCAGATCATGATAGCATCAATGGCCTGCTACATGTTCCCATCTCTTGAAAACCTTCCATTGTGGAACACAAAAGGCTTAATTGCTCTAGCTCTTCTCCATATTGGAGTCTCTGAGCCTCTCTATTACTGGGCTCACAGATTGTTCCATAGCAACTCCTATCTCTTCACTCACTACCACTCCCTCCACCACGCCTCTCCGGTTCCTCACCCCTTCACCGGTAACATATATTCACGTTTTCACTCATTTAATTTACTAAAGATCCGTCACAGATCGGTCCAATATCGCATATAAAACGCTTAATTCGTAGTTTAATTTCTTGCAGCTGGAAATGCAACTCTTTTGGAGCATCTTGTTTTGAGCACGGTGATCGGGATCCCAATTTTCGGGTGTTGCGTTATGGGATGTGGATCTATAAGCTTGATCTATGCCTATGTTTTGGTGTTCGATTACTTGAGGTGTATGGGACATTCCAATGTAGAAATGGTGCCCCATAAGTTGTTTAAGGCCCTTCCCTTCCTCAAATACCTAGTCTACACTCCAACGTAAGTCGTTTCGTTTTAATTTATACGTGTACGTACATATTACATTCGTGGTTCATTTGTTGTGACAATATTATTAACCGTATCTTAGTTAACAAACTTTCTTCTTTCTAGGAACCTTAATGAACAAACTATAATTAATTAGTACAACTATTTTGAAGGTTCATAAATATCGTATTGTCTATTTTGTTACGCTTTGCAATTAGCTAGGTTTGTGTCCCAATCTATAATTTATTATGCAGCTGCATTTTTGCTGCACCTGGACACTCTATTAACTCTCCATGTCCACATCTAATATTTTGATAAGCCTACTTTCTTGGTAACAATATGGTGATTAGTTCTGATTTAACTTGTGTCTGAAAGTGTTGGTTCAAGTCATATAAAGTTGAATTCACATCTTCTTTAAGAAACTAGGTGTAAATAATGGGAAATTATTAAGAGATTAAATTACTTTTATATTTTATGACTATGCACAGATACCACACCATACATCATAAAGAGATGGACTCCAACTTCTGCCTGTTTATGCCTATATATGATGCATTGTGGAACACAATGAATAGCAAAACATGGGAGCAACACAAGGAGAACAATTCAGGTTTGATATATATACAAAGTAGATTGAATAATCAGATCTATGGATTTCAATCACAAAATGTAATTCGTGACAAAATTGTGACATAAAACTCTTCTCATAGATTTTCGCCACAGTTTGCAACTTTTTTTGTAGTGCAAGAATATTAAAACCCTAGGTAGGTTGTAATTAGGCATTATTGATAATTGCAGGAAAACGGTTTAGGGTTCCGGATTTTGTATTCCTAGCCCATGTGGTGGATGTGATATCGTGTCTACACGTCCCATTCGTCTTCCGGTCTATGGCGTCGTTGCCATTCAAAACGAGGCTTTTCTTGCTGCCAATATGGCCGGGAGGCTTGGTAACATGTCTGGCGATGTGGGCGTGGTCCAAGATCTTCATGGTCTACTTCTACAACCTTAGGGGCAGGTTGCACCAGACATGGGTTGTGCCAAGATTTGGTTTCCAGGTACCAATTATACACATTATATATAATCAATGCAGTGTGCATGCAAATGTACAATTAATTGTTACCAAATTTGAGAGATTTTCCATTTGTTGCAGTATTTTTTGCCATTTGCCACCAAGGGGATTAACAAGCAAATTGAGAGTGCCATTCTTAGAGCAGACAAGATTGGTGTTAAAGTCATTAGTCTTGCTGCATTGAACAAGGTTGGTTTCCTATTCAATAAAAACAATCAATTTTCACAGTTTTACTCATTTGTGATATTGGTTGTTGGGGAAATTAATTTTGGCAGCAATGGTAGATATGTACACAAATGCATACACAGCTTGATTTGGAATATAAAATTTTAAATTTCAGTGATCAATAATATGAACCATTCACCTGTTTTTATTTTATTTTAGTGTGCTTTAATGTGCAGAACTGTGGAAGGTATTATATAATGTATGGTTGGTCCTATTTATTCAGAAATCACAAGTCATTTTCTCGTAGCCAAACAGTCTTTTAACATGCCATACTTTATGGCACGCCAAATCTCCTTTTTCAACATTTATTGGACTGCTGTGTTATTGTTGCAACTGTCCTGCTCCTACTACTACTACTACTAATAATAATAACAATAATAATATATTAAAAAATATATTATTATTTTATATTTTTTGGGGACTTATTATTATTTTGCTTTCTTGTATTTAATGCATCAATATAGCAGTGGACTAATTGGCTCTTGTACTTGTATTTCTTCAGTTGCATAAAGATTTGAAATCCTGAAAATTTTGAATAGTTGACTTCAAAATGAATTAATTTTATAAAAAGTTTAAAACGGAGTGAAGAAATGGAAAGATAGGAATGTATTGAAATATTTTGGGGAAGGAAAATTGTTGCCGAATCCAAAAAATTAGTCGTAAAGGCTAAGAAAAGATGGGACCATATGATCATTTGTAGCCTTAACTTTAAAGTAGTAAGCTAAATTTGTGTCTTTTTGAAAATTTGATAGTAACAATGGAATCCATGTTTGACATATGATTAACATGTTATGTTGAAACAGAACGAAGCATTGAATGGGGGCGGAGCATTATTTGTTAACAAGCACCCCAATCTCAGAGTAAGAGTGGTCCATGGAAACACCTTAACGGCCGCCGTCATCTTAAACGAGATTCACAAGGATGTGAAGGAGGTGTTTTTGACCGGAGCCACTTCCAAACTCGGAAGAGCCATCGCTCTCTACCTTTGCAGAAGGAGAGTTCGAGTCCTCGTAAGTTTCTCATACTAGTCCCTACATAATGCAATATATGCTCATGTTCGAGTTTCAGTTGTTAATACAATATACGCATCTCTTTGCTGTTATTTTGATGGTTTTGATTTGATTTTTCAGATGCTCACTCTATCGACCGAGAGATTCCAGAAAATTCAAAAAGAAGCTCCAGCGGACTGTCAAAAATACTTGGTGCAAGTCACAAAGTACCATGCAGCTCAAAATTGCAAGGTATGGAAATGTGTAAATGAAAAATGTCCAAGTACTAAAAAAAGAAGTTGCACAAATTAACAGTGAATAATAAATGCAGACATGGATAGTTGGGAAGTGGATTACACCATCAGAGCAAAGTTGGGCACCAAAAGGTACACATTTTCATCAATTTGTGGTCCCTCCCATCTTGCCCTTCAGAAGAGACTGCACATATGGAGACCTTGCAGCCATGAGATTGCCTGAAGATGTGGAAGGTCTTGGATGCTGTGAGGTGAGAGATCTCTTCTTCTCTAATCACTAATTAGTTAGAAAATGACACTCGCTTAATCACGTACGCGACGTGTTAACAACCATCAATGGGGCAAGTGGCTTAAGGCACTTGCTTCTCTTGAGGACTCAGGTTCGAGCCTCGGTTGTTACGCTTGCTTACAAAAAAACGTACTCGACGTGCTAATTGATTATGATGTAAACATACATACAGTACACGATGGACCGAGGAGTTGTGCACGCATGTCACGCCGGAGGAGTGGTTCATGCATTGGAAGGATGGACGCACCATGAAGTTGGAGCATTGGATGTGGACAGAATCGACCTGGTATGGAACGCGGCGATCAAGCATGGGCTGAGGCCAGTTTCGTCAACATTCACCAAACAGAACTAAAATTTTCTAAGTGTAAAAATATATATGATCCAAGGCCAAAACAGAACATCTATTTGGTGCTGCTTCTTAATCACAAGTCTCTTTTTTTTTTCTTTTTCTTTTTGTTTATATGAAATGGAAACAATAAACAGTATGCTTTAGTTTCTAGAGATTAAAATTACCTGAAAGGAAGGCAGAAATTAATGATCTGCAATATGTATCACATGATTTCATTCATCTATATATACCTTACCTTTTTGGAGCTATTATATATGCATACCATTCTTCAGTTAGCCTCTTATCCTATAAAATTTTATTTGAAATTATTATACATATATGTTTGAATCTTCCGATCCGATTCATGATTTACAAAATCCTCTACCACGATATCAGTCCCGATTCAACAACCATGCTTATGACAAATTTGTGCCCCAATAGATATATAGGATCTCCATTTCTTTACAGTCTGCTCAATTGCATACAGCTCGATCCCTCACACAAGATGATTGTTTATGCATTTTGTTTGATAGATTTTGAGAGTAAAAAGCTATTGGATGCGCATTTTGATTTTGACACAGCTCCATTACTACTTCTTGATGCATCAGTGTCTATTACATAATCATGTTTAAAGTTAGGCAAGGCTAACAGTGAGGATGAGGTCAGTGCCTGTTTCAAGTCCTGAAATGCTTGAAAAGTCTTTTCTGATCATGAGAATGCATCTATCTAAGTTTCTTATTTCTCTGTTTTGCCTTTCTAATTTAGTTCTTTATGAAGTTAATGGTGGTGTTCTGTTTATGTGAGTTGGGTTCTAAAATTATGGACCTTTTGGTGTTTGGTTGCTTAGAAAATGATATAAATTTTAAAAAAAAATTGGGATCAGAATCAACCAGTCTATCCAATTATCCTCTTTAATTTTGCCTTTCTAATTTGGTTCCTCGTGAAGTTAATGGCTATGTTGTGTTCATGGCAAATCAATTATACTTTTTTAGGTTTAGTTGCTCAAAAAATGTAGGGACTACAAGTCATTTTAGTGGCTGAATCTTGGGTTAAAATTCAAAATAGTGGCTGAACTTTCAAAAGTCTCAAAATAGTGGCTAAACTTTGATAAAATTAAACAAAATGGTGGTTACCTTCAGAACAGTTAAGTATTGTCGTTAACTTGCTGACATGGCTAGTCAACATGCTGACGTGGCAAGTTGACCAATTTTATCTTTAAAAAGTCATATTCAATAGAATTGTGAATGTAAATTGGATAAATAGATTAAATATTGGAAATCATAATCAGCCATATTATTTCTCAATTCGTGAATGTTAAGTGTCAGCTAACTTTGTATTGACAACCATCACTGTTACTATTCTTTTTTTTTTTCTTTTTTTTTTTTTGCTAGAAACTAAAAATGCATATAAGCAAAGTGGGAACAAAAAATACAGCATAAGAGCCTATATGATACAAATTTTCTATTCTGCTGGCCTATAAGCTTCCTCAATGATTTCTCTCCACAAACATTAACAAAGAAACATAATAATATCTTCAGTCCATTAAAAATAGAAATAATGTTAGACAACCATATTTAATATTCTAGGTATTCGAAAAATAACCCATAAACATTCAAAATGACAATATAAGTAACAAATCATGACGATCACTTGATAATCTAACTAAAATCAAAACCCATAACATGAATATAAATCATGTAACTCATGTATTGTTCTGATAAAAATTCAAAATTGTCATATTAATAGACCTTGCATCATTGTCCTTGTGTATCATGATAAATTACTCCTTTCTCTTTTATTCTGCTATTCACCAAATGTTTATTTCTTTGGCCAGGCTGCAATTAATGGAAGTTATAGTTAGAAACAAAAATAAACAATTATCTCATAAACGAAGTAATATGTTAATTATACGCTTTTTTAACTTACAATAAGAATAACCAAACCTGTCTCGGGATTTTGATACAACTCATGTCCTCTAAAAGGAATAGAAGACGTTTTCTTAGAAGTTGCCCCTTCATTAATAGTAAGTGGTGGTTGGGTTGCTCGTTTCCTCTTTTGTTGAGTCACGGGTAGTTGTTCATGCACTACTTGATGCAGTGGTTAAGATTCGGGTTCTTCAGTAGCTTTTGTTTGTACAGTTTCATGATTGGGAGCCTGCAAAAATATTAACAAACATGAATAATATATAAGTATGAACGTTTAATAGTGGCATTAGAGTTGATTTAGGCCAAAACTGAACTCCCTTTGTAGGTTGGATCATGTGAGTATAAGCCTTTAAATAATACTCTTTGTAGTACCATGGAGATAAGTATTTGTCTGGTTGCTTTCCATTTTCCAGCAATGCAACATAAGCATGCTCACAAGGGATACCAGAAATGTCCCACTTTCTACACGTGCAAGTTCTTTTCTGAAGATGAACAACATATTTGTCTTTTTCTTTCTTCACTTCAAAACCGTCTTCTCCATTGAAAACAAGCTTACATCCTTTGGCACTCTTTTGAGATTCCATCAGCCTTTTTCTAATTTTTGGACCATATGAAAATTTCCACTTTTCAGCTTCATTCCTTTTCGCGACATGTCGCTTCATCACATATTGTCTGATATCTTCAAGCATAGTAAGAATTGGGTTTTTCCTACAATCTACAAGGATCCCATTAAATGTCTCGCATATATTATTCTCCACACTATCCACATGTGTGCTATTACTGAAGTATGCTCTGCACCAATGTTTAGGATGAAGTTCTGACAAAGCTATATAACCACTGGGAGATGTTATACTTAATGCACATAGCCATTTCCACATAGCTGGTTCACTGTATGATTTTGATGTTGCCCAATACTTTGTCATTAAATCAGCTCCTCTGAAGTGCTTCTTCCAGTTTGCGCATAAATGCCTCATGCAAGATCTTCTTTCAGTTCTAGGCAATACAGGTTTTACAGTTTCAATTAATCCCTGTATCGTACACGAATAATTTAACAAAATAAGATAACGTACAACATATAAAAGCAAACTTACTAGAAAATTATAGTACATACTTTTTGTTGATCAGACATGATACACCATCCAGTTCCATTGCCTATATCGACATCATTATTGAGTAATTGGATAAACCATGTCCAACTGTCAATATTTTCCACCTCCACAATGGCCCAAGCAATTGGATAGATTTGGTCAACACCATCCTTACCAACAGCACACAATAACTCTCATTTTATTCTTCCTTTTAGGAAGCAACCATCCAAACCAACAAAACGCCTGCATCCTTCCACAAATCCCTTTTTCAAAGCATCCAAACAAATATATAATCGTTTGAAGTGTGGTCTTGCACCTTTAAATGGGATAGTTGTTTATATCTCAACAGTAGATCCT
>JAYMTF010004552.1:0-12984 GCA_036897485.1 Pelargonium nanum | reverse complement strand
AATGAAAAGGAAGAAGAAAAGAAACACACTCTTTACTCAAGTTGTTGATTTTATTAGGAAGAAAGTGAGCTAGTTGAAAAGCCTCAACCAACTTGTGTAGATTTGTATCAAACAACAAGTTCATGCATGATGAAACAAAATTCCCAAAAAAATGATATGAATGTTTGATAGTACATAAAAAGAAAGAAAAGAACAAAATAATATGTCACAAATAAAAGATCAACATGTTATATATGATAACCAATAACAATTGATCAATATGTTAATTGGATGATTATATGTATATTTAAAGTCTAGTTGCTCTCTAAGTTAACCAAGTTACTCTCCCAATTCTTGGCTTCCCCTTCCTCTAAATTGGAAATAAATAAACATTATTGATGAATTCTTTAATAGTTTTTTTTAAAAAAAGACATTCTTGTACCAGTGCTAGTGTAGTAGCCAAAAATCATTTGGATGTTTGGTCTTGAGGTGTTTAATTCTTGCAGATTGAATTTTCTTAATAAATTGAGTTTTGGAGTTTGTTTGATGGTTTAATTTATGGTATCTAGCCCAAACTACGATAATGTCATGTAGACACAAATTCTTATATATACTTTTGTCAAGATTATGCTTGATACAAATTGTACAACATCACTTTAGCTCTATCATTGATCTTTGCAGGGAATATTCTTCACTTTTGAACTTATGGGTTTCGAACACCTTGGGTCCAAACTAATTAAGGACCATATATGTAGAAAATAGTTAGGACGTTTACCAGTTGGCCAGAAGCCCGCTCATACCACTACAATCACTTTTCCAGTTAATGATATCAACTTGCTTATTAATAGTCTTACAAAAAAGAGAGAATCATGGGACAATAAATAAATGAGATATACATTTGACAATTGTCGAAAAATCCTAAAATCGTTAGTTATCCCAACACTCTCATGCCCATGAATTATCATCTACAAACCTTTCACACACAAGATAAATAAAAAGGGAGTAAGTATCCCTATCTCAAGCCTTGACTAGAAATATGCCAATCCATAAGCTTATCCTAAATTGAACCGACCTCACACACTGAGAATAATCTCTTTAACCCGCTATGAATAATCTCACTCGATCCTATTTTAGCATTCAACCCTCTTGTTTTTTTTCTCTTCCATATATAACAACATATTATCTCAATAGTCACATATATATTGTCCATAATCAATCACTTTATCTTAAAACAAATGAACTATGATTTCCAAAAATAATTGAAGGAAGAAAACGTTTTAACTTGTTTTTCAACGTTTTAACGATGATTTTATATATCCCATTGCATAATAAGATTGGCCTAAGGTTCCCAATTATTTTTGGTTTCAACTTTTTTTGGAATAAGGACAATTGTTCTATACATCATTTAGCTCTTCCAAAAGGTGTCCTTCTCAAATAAAAAAACGAGCATGCCATCGATACATCCTCGACCATAACCCCCCAAAAAGCTAATAGAACGCAAGATTCATCTCATTCGTACCCGACGAATAATCTAGATGCATTCTATCCAAATCTCACTTCACCTCCCGCCCCCAAAACTTAGTTAACTCATTTATTTTGATAACGGTAGCTAGTAAATCACTCCCTAGATATCAATCTCACACTCTAATATCCATAGAATTGTATTTATGGGTATCATCGTTATGCATGAATATTAGGGATTTGTAATATCAAACCCTAATTACCCAAAACTCTAATTCGGATCTGGATCCTGACCCATGTGAATCAGCCCATTTACTCATTGGTCGGTCCACAACGATACATATAATAGTGGCACTAGATACTAACTGGAAAACATGTTGACCCCTCTCCATTAATCCATGACAACCAACGTCCAGCAATTTTATTTATTTTTAAAAATGATTTAATTATGTGGGTACGAGTGAATAATTTTAGCTTTTTAATTCATTGGTTTTAGGGTCCCATTGGGTATCAATCAATTTATCACAAAATTCTATGCATGATTAACTAAATCACGTGATCTTACAAAGTCTTTAACTTTGGTACAATCTACTATTAATTAATCAGAACATTTTATTCTAATGAATAATTGTGCTCATGTGTCGACAAATTTAGAATATTAAGAGTGTTTTGGGTCACTTCAATGTCACTTCCATTCATTATTAATTTGGATCTAAATTCAAAAGCCAATTTTATAGTCAATAAACAACAACACAAAAGTAGCCCTATGTTTTCTAACTTATGCTAATACTCTAGATTTTGTCGATTTTACTAAGAGATGATTGGTTGCTTGATTGATTTTCTAAGCATGAGATTAGTTCATTCTAATTATTTTAAAAAATGCTTAAGTCTCCTAGTTTTAAAAAATCACCCATACATTTTCTAAAATTTGAAAAGGCTATATAGATTATTGAAGTTTGGAGTCAAAATAATTTATGCAGTTAGTTGTATTGACGTGAAATTCATATTAAAATAAATATATGATTTTGACGCATACGTTTTCATATTTTGACATTAATGAAATATGAAATGACACATGTTATTTTTATATTTAATATTCATATTAAATTTGACAAACGTATACGCGCGTCACGTCAAAATTATTTAATTTACTTTCAATTTCACGTTAAATGATCTATTAATATAAAATTAATTTCAACTACCGTCAACGACTATTTTAATCAGAAAATTCAAAGTTCAAAGACTTAAATACTTTTTAAAAATTCGAAAATTAAATAATGACTTTTTAAAAATTCGATAACTAAATCAAATTTACATATTCAACCTACAAACCATCAAAATTGAAAGATTGATGTTTCAAACTTTATAAACAACTAACATCCCTTATTTAACAAACAAATTAAATATGAATCTCATTCAAAACCTTGTAAAACTCATTTGATGATCAATTACAGTGAATTTCAGTAATTAATTATGTTTAGTTTCAAATTTAGCATATGCAAGATTGGTAGCTCCAGTAATTTGTGGCTCACTCAAACCTAGTGAGAAATAAGAAAATTGTTGCCAGCTTGGTGAAAAATATTAAATTAATTAGATTTAGATACAATATTCTATAAACCATATATTAAACAAATAATTAAACGGGTATTAATGTAAGATTCCTCATTGACCTCTCTCATAATAGCCATAGTCTTGGGAAGCTAAGAGCAAGATTAGTTAAATTAAATTTGTATAAATTGTTGTACCGACAAATTATAGATGCTTCCTCATTACTCACTACAAATCTTCTTTAAACTAATTATTCCTCGAAACATGCATGCTCGAAACTTAAACCCTAATATATATTTTTTTAAACATTATCAAGAAATGGGTGTTGACATTGATCCAAATCTACAATTAATTATAATAATTTTTTTTGTCTAGTTAATACCACAGAAAACAAAATGATGTCAGTCCTTTGTTTCTTCTGTTCCGTTCTAATCGCCTCGCGACATGTTATTATTAATTTTTGTAGTAATTTAGTATCGTAAAACATGCACACATGCATTAATAACAAACTTAATTAATTGTTGTAAGTTGTAATAAATAAATAATATAAATAACATGATCATCAGCAAATGCTTGATGCTTCCAATGGTGTTGGGAACCCTAGGAGGACCAGAGATGTATTTATTTTAATTTTTGGGACTCAATTTGTATTTAAGTACTACATTTCACCAAATATGATCTACATTCTGTGACCATTTCCTCTATGAACCACCAATTTATTATTAGATCGTGACCATGAACATTAAACTTACTAATTTGACAAAATTTTTCCATTCAAGATGATGGTAGATAACAATTAATTAAGTTGATGAATGGAAATGAAAGGCTAATTAGTAGCTAGGGATTGAATATTTTTACGTATAATTAAGACATAAACTTGATTTTACGTGTTTAGTATAACTAATGAAAAAATTTTACATTAGAAAATGAAGATGTTTTTAAGTTTTTTTTTTTGATAGACAAGCGGTACTTTTATTATGCCCGGGGAGGGCGAAAATAAAGAGTACAAAGAGAGTGCACAAAAATAAAATTACAAAGTGAATGATAATGGATCCGAGCACCAAAGTTGGAATGAAGAAGGGCTAGATTGAGCCGGGATGAGCTGCAGAGCAGTGCGAAGAGGAAGCTACTCAAATATCAGTTTGTTCCTGGCTAACCAGAGATACCAAAGAGAAACTGGGCACACAGCTAGTCAAGCTTTCCGGGAGTGTCTCGAGCCGGAGATCAGAGCCGGCCATTGACGAAAGAGAGATGGGCTGTCCGGGGGAAGCGACGAGCTAGCGCCCCACCAGGAGAAAATTGAGGACCAGATCTGTGACGCCCGAGGACAGTCTAGGAAGATGTCTGCAAGTTTTCGGGGCTGTGAGACACGATCTGCATAGATTATTTGGCACAACCGGGATACCACGACGCTCCAGAAAGCAGAGAGTAGGGACGCTTTAGAGGCTTACTAGCCAGGAGAAGCTTTGAATTTTCGGAGGGACCTTCGGTTGCCAAATTAACTTTGAGAACTGAGATGGATGGTGGTCGGAAGCAGAGTAGAGCAGATCGAACGCGTGCCTTTTGGGCTATGGGCCCATGTGATCCGGTCTGGTCTGCTAGGTACAAGGGTGACGCTGGATAATGAGTCCAGTAAAGCGTGGAGGCTGCCTTCCTCCCATGCTCGAAGACGCTTGCAGAATAGAAGGTTCCATGAGGATTCAAAATCTGAGGATCGGAGTTGCAGCACAGTGGCATTCTTCGAACAGCTGAGAGAAAATAAGCGTGGGAACTTGAGTGACAGTGGTGTGTCTTCAATCCAGGAATCGAGCCAGAATCTGGTCGTTCTACCGTCACCGAGTCTCTAACGTGTGCTTGCTCGGCCGAACAGATCCGAGAAGCCAGTGAGCTGTCTGAGGTTTACCAGTTGGCTGAAAAAAGGAGAAGGGTTGCGTAAGAATGAATTCTCTAGGCACCAATCATCATTTGACCAGCTGTACTTTTCGCATAAAATCTTTCGCCAAAGAGAGTTTTTTTCGGAAGCGAAGCGCCACCACCACTTTGCGAGGAGGCTCGTATTGGCCAGATCAAGCTGTCTAATTCCGAGGCCCCCATGTTTCAATTTGAGAGTAACCTGCGCCCACTTGACCTTGAAGATGCCGCGCTTATCCGAAGAACCAGCCCATAGGAATTTTTGCTCGATGGATTCCAGCGTTCTTATGACAGATTTAGGAGCCCGGAAAAGTGACATGTAAAATAGTGGGAGAGAGGTGAGAGCGGCTCGAAAGAGGGTGATTCTTCCACCGAATGAGATGTATTTGCTTTTCCATGAGGATAATCTTGACTTGTATTTATCTATAATGCCCAACCATGGATTGTATCTAAATGGACTGCTTCCCAAATTAAACCCCAAGTAATTAATTGGCAGTGATGCAGTAGAGCAACCCAAAATATGTGCCAGAATTTGGGTTCTTTCAGATGGTATATTTATGCCAATGATTCTTGACTTCGAGTAGTTGATTTTCAAACCCGAAACAAGCTCAAAACATTTGAGGGTGGATCGAATATTCTTCACGGCCTGAACCGGGGAGCTGGCATCGACGAAGAGAATGGTATCTTCGGTAAACTGTAGATGGGAAATAGAGATATTCCCGATTTTGACTCCGGCGAACTTGTTCATGCTTTCGGCTTTAAGGATCAAGCGATGTAGTGCTTCGGCGACGATGATGAACAAGAAAGGAGAGAGGGGACATCCTTGTTTTACTCCTCTAGTAGATATGCAATCATCAGATGGTGAGCCGTTGATGAAGACCGAGATGTGTGAGACGAGGCAGCATTTAACCCATTTCCTGAAAGTGCAACCGAACCCCATAGATTCTAAACAAGAGTCGAGGAAGTTCCAATCAACCTTGTCGAAAGCTTGTTGGAAATCAAGCTTGATGATGAGTGATGGCTTGTGGCTCTTTTTTGCCGAGTGGATAACTTCCCCGACAATGAGGATGCTGTCCAGAATCTGTCTCCCGCTTACGAAAGCGCTTTGTTCGTCGCTAATGAGATTGCCGATAACTAATTTCATTCTTGAAGCGAGTAGTTCTGCCACGATTTTGTATGGACCAGTTACAAGGTTGATAGGTCGGTAATCAACCAGGCCTTGAGGGGTTTCGCATTTTGGGATAAGGGCTAGATGAGCGGAGCTAAATCCCTTTCCGAGAGCGCCGGTCGCTTGGAAGCACTGAATGTAAGAGATGATATTAGATTTAATGATACCCCAGCATGATTGGAAGAAATGCATGGAGTAACCATCCGGGCCGGGAGCCTTTGACTCATCACAGCTGAAAACAGCAGCTTTAATTTCTTCAGTACTGAAAGGTTTCTCGATTGATATTTTTTCTTCCATAGAGAATTTCTTAAGACCGAGATTATGCAGCACTGGTCGGCGGAAATTGGGAGCAGATAGCCGTTGCTTGAAGAATTCCTTGGCGATTAGCTTGACACACGGAGGAGAGGAGACCCATCTATTGCCATCCGAAATCCCAGGAATGAAATTTCTGCGTTTCCGGATCGAGGCGCATCGGTGAAAGAAGGCTGAATTACGATCTCCCTCGCGTAGCCATTTGAAACGCGATTTTTGTCTCCAGAAGGCAGCCAGTTCTTTTGATTTTGTGATTAGCGCAGCGTGCAACATGCCTTTCTTTATTAACTCCTGATCGGACAGAGGTCGTGTTTCGCTAATTAGGTCCAGCTTGTCGATCTCATCTTCTAGTTCAGAGACTTTGTTTTCGAGGTGGCCAAAAGTTTCAGAATTCCAAGTTCTGAGGACTCCTTTAAGTTGATGGAGTTTTGACCAAAATCTAAAACATGGTTGACCGCTTACTGCAAAGGAATCCCAACTGGTCTTGACAAGCTCCATGAAAGAATCGTGAGATGTCCACACATTAAAAAATTTAAATGGTTTGGGTCCCCAGTTAACCGAATCCAAGGATAGGAAAATCGGGCAGTGATCGGAGCAGTTCTGTGGTAGTCCCCGCTGCATTATATTCCCGAAATAAGAGGGCCATGAAACTGAAAGGAGAACTCGGTCAAGTCTACTGGAAGTCGACCCGGGGCCATACCAAGTGAATTTTCGCCCGTGTAAAGGCAGGTTTAGAAGATTGGACTGGCTGATGAAATCGTTGAAACTGTTCATGCCGGAGAGGTTTGCCGAGGGTCTCGATTTTTCAGAGGGAGAGCAAACTGAGTTAAAATCACCTGCAAGCAAAACCGGAACCCCCGCGTTAGATATAACCGTGGTTAATCTGTTCCATAGTAATGTTTTGTCTCACTCAGGCTGGGGAGCGTAGATGTTGACAAGGAGGCAGTCTAATTTGTATGGAGTCCAGTGTCCTGCTATGGCAATAAAGTTGGGATCGATGTGTTCGGATTGAAGTGTGAAGACTGTGTTGTCCCAGAATCAGATGAGACCTATTGATCTTCCTGTGGAGGGTGAAATGGAGGTTCTTGTCGAGTCGCATGGCCAAATAGAACGGGTGTCGATCGTTGAGAGTGACTGGATTTTACTCTCTTGGATGAATAATACTGATGGTTTGTTGCTGGTAATGAGGGTGCGAAGAGATCTCTTTTTGTGTTGTGAGGAGCAGCCCCAGATATTTCAGGTGAGGAGGCTCATGTCTCTCGGGCCGCGGGTTTGGTAGAGGATTAGGGTTTCAGTTGATCAGCTTCAAGGAAAAGAAGCTGTTCAACAATTTCTTCCTCTGGACCACTAGCTCTTGCTCCAAGCTCTTTACAATAAGACCAAAGTTCTGATGCTGTTTTGGACGGCGAACTCGTCGTTTCCCGTGTAGTACGACGCCTCGGTTGGTGAGAAGGTTGGTATTTACGTAGAGTGAGTGGCTTAGGAATTTTGCATGGAAGAATGTAATTGGGTCGAGGTATTGGAGGGCCTGTCTTTGTGGAATTCGAGGAGGTTGAATTTGCAGGGGTATCATGAGTGGCACAGTTATCCATGTTGCTGGTGGCGTTGACATTGAACATTGTCTGCTCATTATTGGAGGCAGTAGCAGAAACGTCATGCTGCACTAATTGTGCCATCTCCTTGGGTTCTGTGATAGGCTGTTGTAGTGGTTTGTCTATGTGGCAGTTAGGGTTTGGGTGGTTGTGAGCTACGGTGCCAGGTAGAGGTGGTGGAATTCGAATCGGAACAATGGCGAGATTCAGTGGTGACATTGGCCTGGAATTTGACGGTGAGTGGCTAGAGCTTCTCGGCGTTGATGGTGCAGGGTGATCTTTTGTGGCCGGGAAGTGAGAGAGGTCCGGTGAGTGGCATTCAGAGACAAGTGCGTCGAAGGAAGATGCACCGTCCATGACCAAAATCTCTTGTCAAATAGGCCCGGTGATTGTTGTGTGAACAAGTACGTATGCTCTGTCTAGCCGAGAGCCGTTGAGGCTGTTTGGACTGATTAGAATTGCTTCTCCGAAAGTTTTTGATATGTTGGAGAAGGTCTCTTCGCTCCATAGATGAAGAGGAACTCCGGTGACCGAGAGCCAAACAAAACGTCTGCCCTTCCTTAGCAGCTGTGACCCGTCTCTGGATGGGATGAACCATTGTGATAGCCAACACCAGTTGGTTTCCTCCATGGCCATTAGCATTTCCTTGTCTGCGAAAGAGATCATAAAGATTTTGTGTCCCAAAGTGTGTATTCTCATATCAAAGACTCCTTCTGAGTGAAAGAGGGTCAAAAGATGCTCTTTCGAGCAGTCATTGAGAGCAATTGCTAGTATATTCCACTGCATGGATCTCATAAGCTCATGAGAGGTTGAACCAACGCATTGGATCTTTGTCGCAGTGTGGGTGTCTTTGTTTCTGGTGTCTCTGATGTGTAGTATGCTCTTTTCTGGGCTTCTGCTGCGCCTGTTGTTCTGTCCACTCTTATCTGGGCTTCTGCTGTGCCTGAGGTGTCCGGGAGGCTCCTGGTTTCCCTGAGGGGCTGTATGTTTTCCAGACGAGTCCTTCCATGGTAGTTTTGCTGCTGTGACTGAGATTCTCTCCTCGTTTATGGTGGTGTTATTGAGGACACGAATTAGTCTACGCACATCCCATGGACTTAGTACTTCCACGAAACCAAATTTTCTGTTCCTCCTATCAGTTCTGCTGGGCACGATGCAGTTCCGCACATGGGTGAATCTGTGGAAAAATTTTCTCAGCTGGGCTGTGGTCATGCTAGATGGTAGGTTTCCGACATGGATGGTGGAGTGTGGAGGGAGAGGGATATAGGTGTTGTCTGTTGGAGGTTGATTTTTGTTGCTGGCGTCTTGTCTCCGGTGGTGGTTCCGTTGAGGGTTAGAGGGGATGGGCTGGTGGTTGTTGTGGGTTAAGTCTTGTCTCCGGCGGTGGGGTCGTTGAGGGCTTGGGGGGTGAGGCTGGTGGCTGGCTTGGGTTTTTTCGTGTCTCCGGCGATGGTGCCGGTAAGGGCTTGTGGGGTGGGGTTGGTGGCTCATGGAGAGCGTTCCAAGTATCTCACCTACTTGTTTCTCTATTGTAGTTCATAATTGTTTGCACTTAAGTATTCTAATATACCTATTTACATTTATCAGTGTACAAGAATAAAAATATATTTTCATGATTATTATTGTATAAACGTTGATGAATTATATATTAATAAATTGTAAAAACTTACTGCAATACATGAAATAGTATGAGAAAAGAAAACACATAATTTTTTATCATTTTTAATAAAATATAAACTATTAATATTTATAATGAATTTTTTAATATATTAAAAGTCCTCTATTTTCTACTTTAAATATTTTTATTAATAATACAAAGTACATGTGAAAATATATATGAAAAAAATACTTTTTCTTTTTTAATGTACTAATTTATTTCTCACAAAATTTGATGACAAGCCTTGATTTTATTCATGTTTTAAAATAAAATATAAATGTCAAATCTCTACCTAAGAAAGCTACAAGTTACTATATCTATATTTATTTTTGGCACGAAATGCATTAGATAGGTAGAGGAGGTTTTTGTGTTGGGCTCCATATATATAGTGTTGGGTTTCTCCTCCCAAAGCACAAATTAACCCTAATTTTGTACTCTATGTGTGTTTGTTTTAGTGGTATAGTTATATGGAAAATTGGAAATATTACCCAAACAAGTATGGAAACTAATATTAGTGAATTCTCAAAGGAAAAAAAATGTTTGATTTTGCTTTGAGATCCCCGTGGGATTGGGATGGGGTGATTCTATGTTGATTTTTCATGTAGCTAATAAGCTAGCCACAGACATTAGGTTGGTAGCTAAATGTTAGTAATTGATTATTAAAGATAAAATAGAGCAATAGCAATCTTTCTTTTTTATATATAATGAAGCAGTTGAATAGTAATCATTTTATATATTTAGTATAGTATAATAGCCGATAGGCAAACGAGTGACCACTTTCACAATGCATACTACTCTCTATGCTATGCAATCGGCTGTAGATTAGTATGTGTAAGATATGACGATGCATACAGAAATTTTAACGAAAAATACATCTCTTTTCATAGGTGTATTAATTGAAGAACCAAAAAATTGAACTTTTTTTAGTTTTAGGATACAACACACTTTTTTTCTTCTTCTTTAATTTGTTGATCCTATTATAAAAAGAGGGAGTCAAGTTTAATGTTGTGGCATTTTAAGAGTCGCGTATAAGAAGTAGAGAAATAAATCGAATAACTAGAAGAAAGATAAAAAAACAAAACAAGTGAACTAATATGCATACGAACACATCGTCGTCAAGAGTCACAAATTAGCCCAGACGAAATCTATCGCCGAGAATCTCGATCCAAAAACGAAATCATAGAAATTTATCTTAGCACATGACCCTTAAAATAATTGGGACGGCTCTGTTTAGGAATATGCATATCATTCATTAATCCGTAACCCGGTCCAACCGCTTAAACTGTCCGTTATTTGAACTGTTGCAGACCGCCCCGCTTGAACCGGCAGATTAGCGGTCGGAACGGATTTAATCCGTTTAATAATCAAACGGTTGTCGGGTTTTATAAACCCAACTCGCGGATCAACCCGCCCGTCCGCTACACCCTTAGTATAAATAATATTTTTTAGATTTCCCTAACCCTAATGCCATTCTCCATCTGTTCTTCGTCTCCTCTGACCTCTCTCTTCCATTAAATCTAACGGACTCTTCGACGATTCCCATTCTTCTTCGAAAGTCGAACGATCTCTGGCTCTGGTGGAGATCGCTGATTTCCCAATGTTCATGCTTTGATATCACTCCTCTGACTTCTATCTCTCTCTATTATCTCTATATCTCTCTCTAATTTGAACTACAAAATGGGTTCGAAAATTCATATTATTGAAGAATGATCTCGTTCTTCTTCCTTTAATTACTTGTATATAAGTAGTTACTTTTTCTTTGTTTGCATGTATCATTCTTGTTATGATCTTCATGAATCATTTGTTTCTGTTTTGTGTTATTCGACTCCTGTGAGTTCTGATCTTGTTATCCAGAGATGGACAACAACATGCAAGAAGAGTGCATTGAAGTGATTGCTACTCCAGCACAGATAGTCTCTATGTTCAATTTCTTTTTCACGCATGTTTAATTTTAGGGTTTAGGCATTAATTTCAACTTTAGGGTTTCGATTTCATGAAATTATTGTATTCAATTTTGGGGTTTTCGGTTTAATTTTCGGGTTATGGGGTTTGATGGTCAATTTGGGATTTTTGTTCAATTTCAATTCAATAATTGATTCAATTTTAGGGTTTTAAGGTTGCATGTCAAATATAATAATCCGGGACTTCAATTTTACAATTTGCATCCTTCAATTTTATTTCATGTAATTATTGTATTCAATTTTGGAAATTTCGGTTTAATTGCATGATGCATGTTCATTGTTCAATTTCAGTATATTTGGTACTTCAATTTAAAGTTTGAATTCAATTTTACTATTTTAGGGTTTTAATTCAATTTTAGGGTTACAGTTTAACTAACCTTTTCTTATTGCTATCTGTGTTACAAAATGAAACACCCTCTGTGTCTGGAGCTTCAGGGAGCAAGAGGAAGAGGGTCGATGTTGATGACAAGGAGCATACGTTATCAGGTAGAAAAAGAACCTCTGATGTATGGCAGACATTTACTTTACCCGTACATGATAAAGCTAGTGATAAGTTCTATTCATCTTGCATGTATTGTGGGAAAACTTATGTTGTAGATGTTAATAACAATGGCACTTCTACTCTGATAACTCATAAAAGAAAGTGTAAGAAAGTTTCTACTAATCAAGTAGATCCTACACAGTCTAAATTAGTGTTTAAAGGGGGGGAGGAGTCAGTTTTAAGCAACTGGTCATTTGATCAGATTGCTTGTAGGGAGGCATTGATCAGGATGTTAGTGCTAAATGAGTTGTCCTTTAGGTTTGTTGATAGTGAAGGCTTTAGGCAGTTTATGGAGGCAATATGCCCAATGTTTCTTGTCCCGTCTCACCACACTGTGAATAGGGATATCTCTAGGCTCTATAAAAAAGAGAAGGCAACATTCAAAGGTTATTTGAGGCCCTTCAAACCTAGGGTTTGTTTAACCACTGACACATGAGCATCTGTTCAACATATCAATTACATGTGTTTGACGTTGCATTTCATAGATACAGATTGTGTTTTACACAAAAAGATCATAAAATTTTGTCCAATTTTCAGTCATAAGGGAGAGGACTAGGGGAAGGCAGTTGAGAAATGTCTTTTAGATTGGGGGGTTGAGTCTATCTTAACAGTAACAGTAGATAATGCAACTGCTAATGACTCTGCTTTGATGTATTTGGAAAAAAAAATTAACAATGGAAAAGTTGGTGTTTTGGATAGTAGATTTATGCACATGATGTGCATAGCTCATATCATCATTCTGATTATTAATGATGGTATTTCTGTGGTTGGGAAATCAGTTGAAAAAATTAGGGTTGCTGTTCGTTTCATTAAATAGTCTCCTGCAAGAATTTCTAAGTTTAAAATGTGTGCCG
>JAYMTF010004551.1:0-12984 GCA_036897485.1 Pelargonium nanum | reverse complement strand
ACGTCTTCGAGCTCATTTACTCCAAGTTGTCCCAAGGTCACGTGCCCAAGACAACGACTGGTGAAAGACTTACTCTCTGACAACGCCAGTGACGACCAATGTCGCTCGGCATAACCCAAAGTCATTGCGCGCGCCAAACGCCAATGGTCGCGTCCGAGATTGCCGGCGCCGACTAGCGTCACCTGATGGCACCCAACGCACTGGAGAAAGAAATAAATCAAGACACCAAGATCGCATCATACCTCGTCGACAAGGCTCACCAACAAGGTTGCCTCGCGCCTCGTCAACGAGGCTCCTCAACGAGGCTCGTCAACAACGTTGTCTCACACCTTGTCAATGAGGAAACAAAGCAAATATTACACGAACAACACACCCCATGTGACCTACAAAGAGGAAGCGAACCTTGTAGGTTGTGATGAGCATGATGGTCGCAACCGACAAGGCTCATTTCCGCCCTTGTAGGTCGCGACAAGCTCATTGATGTGATCGAGAAGGCTCCTCCGTTCTATGTTCGTCGTCTGTCTCATATACAAGGTTTGTGTGGCTTGCTACAATGCTACGTGGCTTGCAACAAGGCTTGCGCGACTTGCAACAAGGCTATGTGGCTCGCTACAAGAGAACGCGGCTTGCAACATGGATTGCCCGTCTCGCTACACGGCTTGCTACAAGTAACAAGGCTACGTGGCTTGCTACGCGGCTCGATACAAGACAACGGGACCTGCAACAAGGTTTGTGCATCTTGCTACAAGGCTACGCGACTTGCTACAAGGCTACACGGCTTACAACAAGGCTACACGGCTTTCTACAAGACTTGCTACAAGGAGCAAATACAAGGCTCATTTACAAGGAGCATTTACAAGGAGCATTAAATTAAAAGCCTTGACAAAGAGCATTTACAAGCCTTGAAAAGGAGCATTTACAAGCCTTGAAAACGAGCATTTATAAGCATTGTAAAGGAACATTTACAAGGCACCTTGACAAGGAGCATTTACAAAGAGCAATTACAAGGCTTATTTGCAAAGCTCACTCACAAGACTCGTTTAATATGCCGTTTTACCCTTGTCTACTAACCTCGTTCGCTAGGTTGTATCGATGCAACGAGGCTCACCATGGGGCCAACAAATGGTCAAATTTCATTATACATCCACCTCAACATACAATCAACCCCCGAAGAAACGGGTTTGAAGTTAATTTGCGAAAAAAATATAAACAAACCTAGATTTCTCATCTTATTACCTCACCAATTTGCACCCAATTATTTGTTTTGTTCATAAAAACTAGTCACGGTAATTCATGTAAAATGATGTTGAAGTAGCAAATATACCTACTCATAACATATAAACCAACAAGTTTAGCAAGAAAACAAAAGTATGCTTGCTGTGTTTTTACAATTAGGTGAAATGAGATATATAAATAAGTGGGCTTGAAATTGTTAAATTTCATAAATTCATAATTATGGTATGGGATACTTATGTTTGATATATTCATGTATATTAGGGGGAACTATTCAAAGTGATTGAGCAAAATAATTGTTGTTCCATGGATAAGGGTTGGATCACTAGTACTCGAGGGAGTGAAGAGTGTGTTGCCGGCGTAAATATGTTTATGGATTTTGCATTTGACAATGCTGTAGGAGACAAAATTATGTGCCCTTGTAGAAAATGTAACAATTGCATATTGTTTAATCGTACGAACATATTCGAACATTTGATTTTGTTTGGATTCAATTCGTCATATCAAGTATGGAGTTATCATGAAGAAGTTGAAAGCGTGAAATACTCAAATGAAAGTAGGGAGTACTCAAAGTATGCTAGGATTGCTGCAAAAGAGGTACTGTTTTTGCAATATTTACAATTTAGTTCATTCATTCAAGAAATTGTAACGTTAATTTGGTCTTCTAATACCTTCAAGTATTATAATTTAGGCCATAGATGGAAAACAACCTCCCCTTGCAGCCGTGTACTTCAAGACTAGGACACGCAAGGGTGGTGCTGTGGGAATTGATGAGCAAACTAGGGTATGCTTTCTACCACTAACCTTCTATGCGTGTAGGTTCATTATCGTTTGTTTGAGCTTTGAAATCACAATTGAATGATTGTCCATGACCATGTGTATAGGTTATGGTTTTATGAATGGTTTAGAGATTGTTCATGAAATTGTTTTATGAATGGTTTTATGATTGTCCAGATCTGATATGATGGGTAATTATATTCGGAAAAAAAGCTTTATTTCAGCTTGTTGTGGTTTATAATTATGCAAATGGTTGTAATTTAGTTTTGGTTTCAGTTCAAGTGCTTGTTAAATCTACTGCTATTTTGAAATTTAAGTTAGTGAATGAGAATTGCACTTAGAAACATTTTTTTTTGGGTTAACTGCACTTAGATACACTCAACTTTACACGTTTTTCACATAACTACCTTATACTTTCAAAATTGATTTTCTTAATTTTTTTTAAATGGAACTTAAAACAAGTGTTTGATTCCTTCTTATGGAAAACCCAATTTTTTCTCCTATGACTTCACATGCCTTATGTTCTTAATAGTACTATCTTAATATGTCTTTACTTTTCATTCATTAATTAAGATTGTTGGGATACTGCTATTAGAACAAATGAAGGATATATTCCTAACCTGTTGTTTCTTCTATTAATAAATAGTAATAAACAAGGAATACTTTTGAAAACCTGAATTAATAAGGAGGTCTTATAGAATGACAGATGCTGATAAACGAATTCATGTCTGCGATTTTTGTGAAAAAGGTCCTTAATTTCTGAGCTATAACAACAGAAGTAATTCTATTATAAATTTTTGTTTGTTCTTTCTCTAGTGGTGGGTATTCCAATAAAAAATATTAAGCTTCTCGGGGGTATTCCATAGCTTTAGTAAGTTCTTCTCTTAAGACTTCTAATTTGACTAGGATTCTTACGTAGCAATTGCTATGGAGGCAAAAGTGCACCTTGTTACAGTTAGTTTCAAGGAATTTTAACCTTAATCTTCTACTTACCCATCCTAAGAAAGCCTAATACTAGCAGGCATAATTGTGAAACCGTTTCTTTTTGTTGCTGATTACACTATTATTAAACTTGACATGTTTTTGTATCTAAATTCCCAATATAACCCTTGTTTTAGTTCTTTCCTATTTTATTATTGTTTGTGCAATGGTCAAAGAAAGAGAGAATGTGCAGATGCTTTTTTTTATTTAGAGAAACTGATCTGAAATGGAAAAGGGAAAGAGTGAGTGTTGTGAGAACTCATCCCATGCTAATTTGCCCTCTCTCTTCTCCTCCTTTTTTACTTTTCTTCTTCACTTAGCTTTAGTTTACTGTTTGATTATTTCTTATTTGATATTATTTGAGTTTTGATTTAGAATTTCACTTGAGTTTTGAGATTTGGTTTTGAGTTATGTATTTATTCAGAAGTTAAATGTGTTGTTTTGGGGTTACATATATGCTTGAAGGAAAATTAGAAAGAATATAAAAAATAAAAGAAATGCCTTCTGTTTTGGACAACAACATTTTTATTGTTTTTTATTTGCTTCTTCATTTCAAATACATTGCCATGAACCTGAAATACAAAAATATGACACTTAGGTTCTTTATTATTCTAAATTCCTATATTGTTCTTTATTATTCTAAATTCCTATATTGTTCTTGTTATGGGATGTCACTTAATATTTGCACCTTTTGTTTGTATAGGACAATTCTTATGTTCTAGTTGTTGCTTCTGAAGATGATGATGGTTGTGATGATGACAGGGTTGAAGAAGATGGTTCTGATGATTCAAATGAGGAACAATGAGTTTGTCAGCTTTAATGTTAACTGGTTGGGTGTAAAGGACTTTAAATTTTTTGCTTGATGTGATCTTTTGTGAAGTTAAATATGGACAGTTTAGTTTGTTCCACTTTTGCGGGTTTTTTGCCCTTGCACATACCATATATAGTTGGGTGCAGTGCACATGGTATAGTTTGTGTCCAGAACATAATTTTTTGTGGAGTTCTGAAAGTTTTTGTGTAGTTCAGTCCATTGGAACATAGATACTTGGTGATTAGGAATAGTTTTTGTATTAGGAAAATGGGTTATGTACTGAAGATTGTACTTTCATTTGTAACCATGAATATTTATATTTCAATATGGTATTTCAGAATTTTTCAACAGTAAATTCAAGTTCACATCTAGTTTGATCTGTTGTCTTTTACTTTGACCAATCGTTTATGAGATGTAGGTATATAATATTTGTGATGCAATTTATATATCAACTACATTGCCACTCATCCACACAACACAGCTAATATGTTGCAAACTTTGTCCTAGCAACATTTACCATTTGATGCAAATGTTGCAATCTCTATTTCTCATTTTCTTTTGCATCGTCATATAACTGTTGAGTATAAAATTAACATGTTTTCTGAAAATTCACTTAACAATACACGAATGTTGGTATTAGCGAAAACAATGTTAATGATAATAAGTAGCATCCACCAAAACTTGTTGCAGGTTCTGCATTTTTGTACACGTCTCATTTTAAGAGAAGTAATGCTTAATTAATCGCAAAGTAGCACATCAATTACGAATAGGGTTTTCACACTACCATTTTGGTGCTAATATTTATGCATTAATTTGAAAGGCAATTCGTTTAATAATTTGACAGAGGATAAAATGGCTATATTGATGCATTTAAAAGTTTCATTTGCTCACTTTAGCACTAAAAAAAATTAATGCTTAATTTAGTACTAATACAGATAAGTTAAACTAATTTAGTACATTGGTTAATTCTCAGTTAGTTTTTTCATCCAAAATAATTATATGAGTTCATATAATAAATAACTATACTGTCAAAAGCTGACTATGTTTTTTTGTCAACTAAGATACAAAATTCGGGCTCGAGATATGTTGCATTTTAGAAACAAATTCGAGATACAAAATATGATACAATACATATACGATGATAATTTTGTTTTCATAAAATCAAAGACATGCATGATTCCTGAATTATACATTTCATAAGTATAAATGATAACTTATATTTTATATATTAGTACATACAAGTTATATCAATCCATTCTCGTCAATCTATTTCAGAGTGCCAAACTCATTTAGTCAATTTATTCTTATTACTAGCTAAGAGGGCTACACATGCATGGAAAGCCCACGTGGTTGACAATCACCATCCTTTTATCTCTCATGCATGCCCATGCACACCACAACAACTTGCCACCATTCGCCGGGTCCATCTCCAAGACCTCGTCTCGCCGCGCACCCGATGAGCATGGAGTTCGAATTACTAAGAGGGCACCTCCAAGCTTTCCCGTCCCGCCGGGTGATATTCGAGCTTTTCTGCCACGTCGGGTGACACTCAAGCTCCTGTCTGAGCCATCTGGCTATCCCATGGTCACGCCCGCGGTCAACAATTTCATACAAGGCCATACCGTGTGCCAAGCACCAATGGTCGCATTCCAGGAAATGACAAGGCCCAAGGCCATGGAATGCATCCAATGCCAACAACTTCACTTTTGGTCACCCAACCGCGAAACTGGGCAACTGGGCGACGGCCATGTCCAAACGACTGTGAACCTCCGTCGAGATGGAGACGGTGGTCCGGACCCCCAATTTAGCGTTTTGGTCATTCCAAGGGTTCTAAGGTCCGCCCGAAGTTTTGGGGAGAACCGTGACGATCGAAAATCATCCGTTGAACCTAACCGGGCTTCTGCGAAAGCCGTTCAAATGTTCAGAACTCAAACACATTCCGACTGACGCTCTTGGGAATCTTGAGATGCTACCGCGCATGACATAGGCTTCTGAGGGCTACAATGAGTGCTCTGGTTCGCTAGAGACGTACGGGGACTCAAAACATGTCCGGCGCACACATGCAATGCGCCCGGGGGCAAGAGCCAAAGCCCCAAATTAGTCAAAAATATGTAAACCCCTTTCTTAGAAAGAAAGGGGATCTCACAATCTCTTATTCACTTTTTCAGTTTTATTTCTCTAAAAGCTTAAGCTTTGCTACGTACACTAATCCAACTATAAACTTACGGACCAGTTTATACAAGCCGGATCATTACAATATGTTTTTAATAATTATAAATAGAAGGTCAAGATTCATTGTCACCATAAATGTAATAAATATTACATGAATGAATCATCTTGCTGACATATATACAACGTGCAGTGAATCTGACTTCTAAACTGAATCAATCATGTTTTTCACGAAAATAGTTTTCTGAAGAAAGGAACTGATAGTTTAGACAAATTGTGGGACCAATTACAACGTAGTGGAGGTCCATTAAGATTGCGACAGCAAAATTTAACGGTCAGGATTAGACGGAGCTCGAAACCACAAATACAAAACCGTAAATAAGCGTCATTAAATACAAAAGTCAAACAAGACCTCTGATCGTGCTGATCAAATGAAAACCAACATCGTTGACCACCGCGCTCGCCGCCGCCACCTCCTCCAACCCCCTCCCGAACGCATTGCACCGCAGCAGCTGCGGGAAGAACAGCCAAAACCCGGTCACCATCACAAACCCGAAAGTCAACGTCCCGGAGACCACTCCCGGCAACCGGAACTTCCCGGCGAGCAGCTTCTTGAGAGCGATCTCCGCCACCAAACACCCTCCATGGAGGAGAAAAAAACAGGTGATCTCCCACGTGGGCCTCACGCGGCCAAGGTAGTAAAACAGTAGCTCGTGCATGATCCCGGAGACAACGAAGGTGGCCATGACGGCCGGAAGTGGGGCCCAACTCCGTCCGACGGCGCGTGAGGAGAAGTCCCGGACGGGCTCGTAGACGGTGGGTCGTAAGATGCTGGTGACCAAAAGGTTCCATCTCCTCCCCCAGAAGTCTTGCAGCGACGTGGACAGGTACGGCTCGTCGACCGGCGTCTCAAAATGTAAACCCAGACCCGTCCGAGCCAGAGCCGCCACCACGGCCAGAACAATCTCCAAGAAGAAGTAAATGGTGAAGCAGTAAAGAAACAATACTACTTTTGGATGGATCCGATCGCTGTAGTCGAAGATTTTTATAAAAACACCCACTAGCAGACCCTTTGTGGCATAGTTTAGGACCGATTTGGGTGCTTTGTGGACCGTACTTGGAGATTCGTGTTGCTGATTATTAATTTTGATGGGGAGACAAGCGAGAGCCACGAAAGTTGCGAGAGAGATGTGTTCAGAGCATAAAGGACCTTTCCCGAAAGCGAAAAGCAAGAGCTTGAAGTTGGCGAGCCAAGCAATGAAGAAAGCTGTGGTGCCTCCAAGATTCGGGGAGTGGAGCTTGAGAGGAAGTGCAAGAAAGAGACAGACCACAGGGAGGACACAACAGAGCCTTGTGATGCCCTTTTGGGTGATCTTGGAGACTACAATGTAGCAGTAGCAGAGTGATAAAATGACTGTGAGCCATACCTGGGCATAATTGTACATCTCACCTTCCATTTCAAAATCTTTTATGATTTCTGGAAACAGAAATGTGGACCATATATACAATGAATGTGCATGTGTTGGAACAAAAACATGTCAACCAAGTATGTATGATACCTTGGCTATCAAGTCTATTCCTATAGTAGGTAGAGATAAAGGATTGTTCACTTTGGTTGTACATTTGTACACTCTACAAATATAGACTTTTAATAGCGAGTTCTATCATTTCAATGTCAACCAACAATAAATAATAGAAACGTTTTAGCTGTAATATTGTTTATATATGTGTATTATGTATATTTAACAACATTATAGTTAGCTGTATCAATATAAAAAAAATATTGTTGCAACGTGAATCAGCTGATTTTGTTTTTGGAAAAATAATAGAATTTCCTCATCCTCTCTTATGTGTGTGAAAGTTAGTGCTCACTAAAGTATCCCTAATGTCAATTATGTAGAGCATCTAAAGTTTGTTATAACAAATACAAATAAGGTGTACAAGAAATAGTTAACGTTAGTTGACTTATCCTTGTAACTATAGCATATGTTCATTATAAAGAAAAATTAAAATACTTTTCAGTGACTAAATTTATTGTTCGGATTGGCCGGAAGAAGAATATCAAAGAAATAATATTTTGTGTTGGTAAATAATTTTCATTCGATGTATTGTAAAAACTCATTTTTGATGTCGTTCAATAGTTGATTTCGGATCAAGCGTCATCTTTTTGTTGGATCTTGCATAGAAATAGGATTTTTTTCTCAATTATGAAGATGGGTATAATACATGATATCCTTGGTGTTAAGTCAACTCTTACCGATTTGAAAATGTGAAAGAGAAGCACACGTTAAGTAAACATTGATGCATAACGTACACTACAATCTATGTTCGATGTGACAGTTAGATCTCTGTCAATAAATTGATGGATATCAATAAGTGTAAAATGTAAAAATTATAGAGAATTTCTTACACCGAAGTGGAATACTTATAGTTTGGGTTGCTCTCGTCTAATTGATTGAAGTGATGTGACTTATCAATTGTGTTTGGTTAATGATAAGCTAGAGTTTTAGTGTGATCAAAAAAGTTCTCATACACTGAATCTAGCCATTTGATGAAATTATGGAGCGAGGTGAATGGGCCAAACGAGCATTCACCCTTGTTGAATGTTGGTTGTTCATCCAATTTTTCAAGGCATTGGTCGTTCCAAGTCGGTCGCATTCCTCATGTTGATGTTGCGACTTAATTTGTAATGGACCATTAATAAGGAGTATCATCAATAGACTGCAATTTGAGTGTATGAAGTTTATCTTAAAATGTAGGAGTAAATTATGAAGTGTTTCGTGTAATTATGCATTGAATCTGGTCGAGTCGCTCTACAAATTTTGATAATTTTAAGCATCATTGTAACTAGATTTTCTTGGGCTTCATAGCATCCATACTACTCTCATAACTGTATTTTATCTTTCTGCTAGGTTTATTCTCTTTCTTGTTTCCAATCTCCTCAAGGATTCTTAATTCCCACTTTTATAAGTAGGAGTTTCTTCACTCATAAAATTATCTTTTAGAGTTCCTTGTTGTTCTTATATAGGTTTTCGCGTGTTCCATATTCTATATCTTTTCGCAGGATAATTTGTCTTCTATGTTCTTCTTCATTAATCAAGATCTTGATTCAAGGCATGTATCTCATCATTGTCGTGGCAACAAGCATGACATCAAGATTTAAGGGGAAACTTCTTAGTAAAGAAATTTGTATGATGTTAGGGGCATGGAATACGATGCACATGAAGAGACATATGAAGGTTTAATTAAGTAACAAGTACCAACTATACGATGCTCCTAGTACCAACTCTGCATTTGAAAAAATCAGACTTCACACATACTCCATCACTTCTGCCCACAAACAACTCTCAGACAATGAGCTTTCCTTTGAAGCTTGGAAATGCATTCCTCTCCAATCACTTCTCTCATTGTAATTGTGAGGCTTTTGCCTCTAGTTTTTTGTACTTTTCTTGTAATCGTTTTTACTTGAATAAAGTACCTATTGCCGATCAAAAAAAAAAAAAAAACTATCATTGAAGCAATTGACTTAAAATATTTGCTCCTCCAGAGGTCTCAACTTCGAGATTCGGTTGATACGCTTGTTTATCAAAAAATTAAGTAACAAGTAGTTCCCGTGGTCAGAACCGTGAAGTGGATCTGAACTTGGCGATGGAGGTTGACAAGTAATATGGAGAGATTATAACCATTAAAATATTCATATAAGTTTGATGATGTGGAGCCTATTTCACGTGATAGTGGCTTGTGGGAACATTCATTTGACGCCGCCTAGGATGAACACTATCAAATCTCTATCTAACTCCGAAGACATTCCCACGTCTATGCTTATGATCATGTTTAGGGGTTGTGAGTCTTACGGCCAAATGGACGTGAGCGTGTAATAAATGAAAAATCTACAAAATTTTTCTCTCTGTCTCTATTTTTTTAACTATGAAGAAGTGGTTAAATAAGCAAATGTAAAAATAAGTATGTAAAAAGAGAACGAATCTCCTAATGTTACCGAATAACCACTTAAAAGTCACTTGTTCCATTAACAAATATGCCTTAAGGGCATCACACTAGTTCTAAATAAAAGTTTAATATCAAGGGAAATTGTGCATTAATCCATGAATTTCTTTGGATGAGCTCAATACCCATTAATGAGTTAACAAATATTATTAATTGATAGGTAGAATGACTTTGTCATTTGTCAAAACCGAACATTTTTCTTTTGACTCTTTCTAGTATAGATTCCTTTTCCATTTCAATTCTTTTGTTTTCTTTTTTGTTTTATAAAATAAAAATACTATTATTTTAATAAAATAGAAATTAAGCAAGATCATGTTACTAAGTTTTTAAAGATTAACCATTGTAGGGTATAAATATCATCATTTTAATTCGTACATATATAGTGGGTTCACCTTAATTAAGCTTCTAAATGTCATCCATTGTGGATGCGCTAAGCCCCTAGCAGATTAGATCAACAAGTCTCCAGCTGCACCAACGAGGTCCTTCAAGAACGCACGAACCACTACGTGCTCCCCGAACACCCGAACATCCCCGTTGCACCGGTGGAAGTGCGGAAACAACAGCCATAATCCGGTTACCATCAAGAATCCGACTGTCAAGGGCACGGAGACCAGTCCCGACAAACAGAACTTGCCGGCGAGCACCTTCTCAGAGCAATCTCGGCTACCAAACAGGCCCCATGAAGGAGAAAGAAGCAGGTGATCTCCCGTGGGCCTCACGCGGGCTAGGTAGTCGTAGATGAGCTCGTGCATGATTCCGGACACAACAAAAGTGGCCATCACAGCGGGAATCAGAACCCATTTCCGAGCAACGCCGCGTGACGACATGTCTCGGACGGGCTTGTACACGCTGGAGCGTAGGATGCTAGTGACCATGAGGTTCCATCTTCTCCCCCAGAAGTCTTGCAGTGAGGTGGAGAGGTATGGCTCATCGAACTGTGGCTCTAGCTCTAGCTTCAACAGGGTTCGAGCCAGTGCTGCAAAAATGGCTAGCATGATTTCAAGGTACAAGTAAATGTGGAAGACATACAGTGACAAGACGATCTTGGGATCGATGTGATCATTGTAATCGTACACTCTCATCAACATGAAAAAAAGAAGAACCTTTGTGGCAATGGCATAGCTGAGAAGTGAATTGGGGCCATTTTTATTGGAGCAATGGTGTAGCTGAATCTTGATAGGGAGAGATGCAAGAGCCACAAAACTTGCAAGAGACATGGATTGGTCTCCACAAAGAGGACCTTCCAAAAGCAAAAAGCAAGAGCTTGAAGTTAGCAAGCCAAGCAATAAAGAAAGCTGTTGTGCCTCCAAGATGTATGGAGTGGAGCTTGAGAGGGAGTGCAAGAAAGAGACAAACCACAGGGAGGACACAAAAGAGCCTTGTGATGCCCTTTTGGGTGATCTTGGAGACTACCATGTAGCAGTAACACTGATAAAATGACAAAAAGCCATACCTGGGGAAAATTGTACATCTCACCCTCCATTTTTGCACTCCCTGAGCCTCAACTATTAATATCAATTTTTTATTTTGGTTTGTGATGAAGTAGGAGAAGAAGAAGATTCAAAACGTTGGAATATAATATTAAAAGAATAAATGATGACTTCAACTATAAGTTTGAGATTTTAGTTGAGTTGAATCTCTAATTCTGGACGTTTTTGGAAGAAACTCTGCAGTAGGAAAGGGTCTCAATTTTTAAATTTGAAGACAATGAGCCATGTTTGTGCATAATTGTGTATCTCAACCTCCATTTTTGTTGCTCTTGCAAGTGTGAAGCTGTGTTGTTTTATGAGATGAGAATAGAGCTGTGGAGAATTCATGTGTTAAAGTAGCCATCATTTATATCCAGCTACAAGGGCTGTCAGTTTCATAATTTAGGCTAGTCAGAATAGATTGATAAATCAATATATACATTTCTTTGTAGTGAAAACTTTAAATAAAAAAGACGTTTCATCATTTAGGCTAATCAGAATAGATTGATGAATCTATAATCTCTTACCAAATATACAAATAATGGTCCAAATTATCAAATTTGCTATAATCTAGTGTCTGTGTCACTGTGTGTGTGTTTTTTTTTTGGAACAATCTAGTCTGTGTGTTATGCATTACCGAAAGAAAATAATTATATGCGGTTATTATTGGTAACATTGCTCATATGTAATTTATGTGAGGGGAATAGAATGTATGAGATTATAACTTGTTATTAAGGCAAAAATTCAGAATTGAAATTCACCTAAATTTGTTAAATTAATTGGCATAATTTTAATTGTGCAACATTAAAATTTGGAATCTCACATTAGTTATATAGAAGTATTAGATAGCGTTCGTTTACCAAATTTTATTTGAAATTCTTGAAAAATAAGACATATTGATATTTTTAAATTACAATTGTTGCGTTCGTTTAATTTTTTTGGAAGGCATATTTGGAATTAAAAAAATATTTTCTTTCCTCAAATGAGTTAAATGATTCTAAATTTTAAGGAATTGAAACAACTCATCTACCATGTTATTTAAATTCCTTAAAATTTGGATTTATTTAATTTATGGGAAAGTGAGTTTTAATTCACGAGCCATGCACACGCTTGCAGTTGGCTTGACCCAACTCGGGCTCGGGCAAATGTCTCGGATCGATGACTTTTATATATTTGAGCCGAAAACCAGTGGGCATCCTGATCCAAGTCCATGTTTGAATTTAAAATAATAATTAATTGAGGCATTTTTTCACCAAGGCTTGTTCGGCCAAACGGTTTAAGTGTTTTGAATTCCCTTTGAGGTCTCGGTTTCAAGCTACCTTGCCGGCGATATAAGGTAGGGTTATGAGTTAAAACAGAAAAGTTACCCCCACCTTGCCGACGGTATGAAGTGGGGTTACGAGGTTTAAAAGGGGAGACTTACTTCCTGGTATTTAGCTCAAATGATAAATAAATAAATAAAAGGATTAATGGTCAGTTTGGTACTCCAACTTTCAAAAAGTCACCGAATTAGTCCTCAAACTTTGATAAAGCCAAAAT